>CABHPH010155071.1:0-47245 GCA_902168325.1 Peromyscus nudipes | reverse complement strand
TTGATTTATTGAATGAATTAATTTATTGATGGGTATTAATGTAGCATTATTATTGAGAAGTAGCGAAAAGTCAGAGGTGGGGACTAGTTGGAGGAAGTGGTTCACTATGGGTATTTCTGTGGGTTGTATGTAACTTTGACTTCTTCCTATAATTCTCTTTCTCTGTTTCCAGTACACCATGATGTCGAAAAACCTTCCACCATGTGATTTTTGCCACCATGATGTTCTGTCAAAGGTCACTGGGTGAAGTAAACATTTACCAAACCCTTTGAAACGATGAACCAAAATATATCTTTTCCCATTAAGTTGTTTATATCATATATTTTGACTACAACAATACAAAAATAACTAACACATAACTTACTAAGATATACTTACACCTTAAAGACAGAGATGAATAACTTCATCATAGATGAAGAGCAATTAGATATCAAAGGTGGGAAGATTCTCACTCCATGCTTTTAGTGACTGAGTAATCAGGTTACACAAGAACAAAACAGCCATGGAAGGCTGAGATCAAGTCCAACCAAGAAGAAGACTCAAAAAATCTAAACGAAGTTCTGTCAAATAGAGTGTCTCTGTCAAGAGTTAAGTTTGACTTTGTCCTTGGCCTTGACATTAGCCCCATAGCCTATTTTAAAGCCCATGGTCCTTCCTAGGATAAGGGGCTGGAACTGGAGCAGAACATGAGGATATTAAGTATGAACAGGGGAAAGGGATGGCTTGCAAATAACTGTGAATGACAAGGAGATGATGAAGTTAGTGGCCATGTACACAGCTAACCAAGTATTAGCCTTTCCCCCTGACATCCTCTTTCTCTCTACAACCTCTAGACTTCTGCCTCCCTTCCACAGCCACCTCTGGCCAACTTACCAGTGTCTTGGCTATTAGGTGATAGAGTCCCATGCTGCTCTTTAGCTGCTGCTCCCACAGCCTTGGCTTCTAGTCAACTCCCTTCTGTTCTGTAATCCAGGCTGCCAGGAACCACAGACAGTCTCATTTTAATTTTGACGGCCCCATTTTATCATATAAACCATTCTTCCGTTAACCACTTCCTCTAGACCCTAAATGCCAACTGATGATTTCCTGCCAGAAAAACTGGTTTGCAACCCAAAACCCCATCATTTTTGCAATATACTTCCCCAGATCTGTTACTTCCTGAGTAGCAATGATAGTCACGGTCAACTCTACCTCATCAGTCACATTATATGTGCTTCTGTCATCTCATTCACTGTTTGGTTATTCTACTGTGTGTGCTTTACAGTATAAACTCAGAAATATTTCTCTTGAACAGAGTAATGAAAACACAATCAAACCTTGTGTTCTAGCTTATCTCCCATTGCTGTGATAACCCGTGACCAAAAGCAACTTGGTGTGTGTGTGTGTGTGGAGGGGGGATGATATTTGACTTACAAGTCCTGATCATAGTCCATCACTAAAGGAAGTCCTGGCAGGAACTCAAACAGGAACTGCTTATTAACTTACATCATCTGGCTTGTTCAGCTACCTTCCTTATACAACTGATGACCATCTGCCTAGGGATGGCATTGCCCATAGTGGGCTGGGCCCCCCCCACATCAATTAGTGATGAATAAAATGCTTCATAGACCAGTCCAATGAAGGCAGTTCCCCAACTGAGATTCATTTTCCCTGAGTATGTTTAGGTTTGAATCAATGCTACAAATCCTAAGCAGAACATACTGTTCATAACAATTGTGTGTTTGGTAGATTCAGTCAAGCCCTTAGGATTTGGGCAAGGACAATAATGATGCACATATGGGAAGAACAAATACCACATTAAATACAACAGCTGACATCCACGTTCTTAAAATATTCTTCAATGAGAAGCCAGAGATATTCCCTGTCTGTTCACTCTCCTGTCATCCTCAGCCTCTAGCCATCTGGGGGGCCTCTTGCACTTCATTTATCTTCCTTGACTTCCCTTCAGCTCTTCTTTGCTCCTCATAACTTTAAATTATTTGTTGTGGCTTAAGGGCTGGCATTTTGCCATAACCTTGTTTGCTGTGGCCAAAAGGTGCTATAAACTGGTGAACAAATGCTTGGAACTTCACAGAAACAGGATCTCTGGCATTGTAAAGAACGTTCACTGTAAATATTCCTTTCCTCTATTTGTCATGATTTCAAACAGGGCAGGAAGGAAACACACTTCTGAAGGATGAAGTCAGGATACATCTGAAAGCTTTACAGACAATAGTCACCCACCATTGCAGGATCAGACAGCGGGGTGACTCTGATGTCATTTGGTTCCTTTTGGTAGTGCCACAAGCATTTATAGTTTTTGTAGACTCTCTAAAGTTCTTTTATGTCTAACTTCCTTTAAAATTGAAAAGTGCATACCTGTTGAAGATCTCTCACTTAGACAAAGTAAAAAAATAATGTTTTATGCTGAGAGAAAACAGTGTATGTGGTAGCTACCTTCAACTGTCAAAATGGCACAGCCTATAGTCACCTGAGAAGGGAGGTCTCCACCTGAGAAGAGGGTCTCAGTTGAAGCATTGCCTAGATCAGATTGGCTGTGGGTATGTCTGTAGGGGTTGTTATGATTGATAATTGGCATAAGAGAGCCCAGTCCACTGTGAGTGGCAATATTCCCTAAGCAGGCCTGGGCTATATTACAAAGATATAATGAACATGAGTTGGAGGAACCATCAGACATAATTCTCCTGTCTCTGCCTCCCCAGCTCCAGGGTCACAAGCACACATTGCCATACCAGAGCCTCAGGATTGTGCAGCAAGTGTTTTAACAGCTGAGTCATCTCCCTAGTTCTTATATTTTCTCCTGTTCTAGAAGAATTTAGAAAAGAAAGATAGTTGAAAGCATAAGCACAGTGAATACAGACTGAATCATAATTAGGTTTTAGAGCAAAATAAAAAAATCAAATAATTATTGTTTTAAAATTAAAATGTGAAAATATGAAAATTTGATCTCATCAAATCTACTATAATTTATTCATATATTATGATTTTAATGAAAATTAATAATAGACTATTTTAGCATCTTTTAATTAGCTTTATAATGAAAGAGCTTGTGTGCAAATCATAGAAGAAATTGACTATATATCAACTCAATGAAAAGAAACTACTAATTCATCATTTTCAAAATGTGTTTGTAGTTTCCCAACATAGAGACATAAATATCTGCTGAAATATGAGGCAACTGATTGGAGCTGTGTGATTTATTTTTAACCTGATATTGTTGCTCTGTGTAAAGCATTTTAAACTCATGTTTCTCTCCAGATAACCAGAGTGCTGGCTCCTGATTTTTTTCCTCTACTTCTTGCGATATGCTTCTAGAATTGTGACATCAGTTACATGTCACTGTTTCAGACCAAATACACTGAAATGGCTGAAACTAAATGAATTTTTTTTTGTGACACAAAATAGTGTTTGTGTTCCCTTTCCTAAACTTAGTTTCCTTTTCATATTTTATGTAATAGACCTACCATGTTTATTGAAAGAGACACCTTCAGGAAAATGCCTAATGAAAAGCAGGTACCATGTAATTGATGCACAGAGGCAAGTGACCCAGAAGGGAAGTCACCACTGCCTAGAGAAATCCTGGTCTCTTTTATGACCATTATTTTGGCATTTTTATTGTTATAAATGAATCCTTAGGTACTTCTTCAGGCAATTTAAGGGCTGTTTTGAATAGATTTCCAAACCATTTTTCATTTTAATAAACAGATACCTATACTTTTGTAGTTAAATTGCCTTTTCTAATTTTTAAGGCAGAATCTGTCTTACTCTGTAGCCAACTGGTATTGAACTCAAGATTCTCCTGCCTTAGCCTTCTGAGTGGTGGGATTATGGGTATGTACCAGCACATGCAGTTTAAAAATCTCCTTTAAACCGGTGGCAGTGGTGCAAGCCTTTAATCCTAGCACTTGGAAGGCAGAGCTAGGCGGATCTCTGTGAGTTCGAGGCCAGCCTGGTCTACAGAGTGAGATCCAGGACAGACACCAAAACTACACAGAGAAACCCTGTCTCAACAAACAAACAAAAGATCTCCTTTTTATTGTGGGCAGCAGCAGCTCTCCCTCCCACAACTAACCAGACCCAGAACTAGGGTTATGAGTTGGCCCAACTCAATATCCACCCCAACTGTGACCTATTGGAACATATGAAGGGACCAGTCCTGTAGACGCAAAGCTACAGGATTTCTGCAACACAGGGCAACAACAGGATATCCAAGAAGAGTCCCAATGAGGGCCCAGCATCCTGGTTTCTGTAGCAGAAACCAGAGACCTCAAACCAGACCAACAACTCTTTGCAATGAACACTTACAAGTAAAAATATATGGAAAAAAGGATTTACTGTGTGACTCACTGTGTCACACTACAGCTTCCATTACAAGACTGATTTTCCTTCTCTTTTTCTTTTTTTCTCTTAAATTTTATTTTATTATATTTTGTGGGGTGGGGTGAGGTTGCAAGGGCAATGATGGAAATGAATGGATGGGGAAATGAATGGGATGGAGATGCATAATGTGAAAGACACAAAGAAATAAAATACTTAAAAATATTTTTTTACATTTTTCTCATAGCTTAACTTTCTATCCCTACAAATTTAAGATCAAGTTTTAAATGCAGGTGACAATCAAGCCTTTGTTTTGAATATATTCATATGAACAGCAAGATCAGTAGATAAATGTAGATGTAACCAACCGCCTTATTAAATAATAAACACAAAGCCAATGTAAGGATGAAAGCCCAAAGAGGTCAGAGCTAAGAGTCTTACCCGCTTTTCCGCCAGCTAGCTTCTCCCGCCAAGAGACCTCTCCGAAAAGGAACTACTTCCTGTGCGTTCGTTTTTAAATAAGAGTCTGTTCTGCCTTCTCATTGGTTGTAAACCCAACTACGTGACTGCCTCATTACTGCCTCTCTGTATAGACCTCCAGGTTTTCTATGGTTGGTATTGAGATTAAGGGCGTGTGTCTCCAATGCTGGCTATATCCTTGAACACACAGAGATCTACCTAGTTCTGCTTACCAAGTGCTGGGATTAAAGGCGTGGACCACCACCGCCCTGGCTTTCGCTATGGCTTGCTAATAGCTCTGACCCCTAGGCAACTTTATTTATTAACATACAAACAAAATCACATTTCAGTACAAATAGAATACCACTATAGATAAATGCTATTTTTAAATATATAATAAAGAGCACTGCTCACTTTAATCCTTATACATAAAAATATGTGATCCATGTAGTAGCTACCAAGTGAGAATCTTGAAAAACAGGTGGAGAAGCTAAGAGTGGAACAGGTGATAAATCACTTGGTTTATCACCCAATGTCAGTTACAAGGAGGAGCGGAGCTAAATATTCACATTTGGCATTCAAAGTTCAGAGTGTGGCCCCTGGCATGCTTGCCTCCAACAAGACTGCTAAGTAGTTAAGTGTTTAGTGAATGAATAAAATAACTTCATGACAACATTTTATTTTTACTTCTTTGGCAGTGGTTTGACTATTGGCTTTCTTATGCCTTCCTTACCAGCTTCATGGCCTTAAATAAAACAGCAGTGGTCCAAATGACAGGAAATGGAAAATGAAAGGCAGGGCAGTCAGTGTCTCCAAGCTAATTCACAGAGTTCAGGATTAGTCAAAATATTCCTTTATGTAGCTGGTAACAAAAGTAACAAATAAGCTGGCAGTCGGAGTATGAAATGAGCCAAGTATGAAACCATTACTGAAGGGCATGCAGTTCTAATACAGCAGATTGTATACTAAAAATTAAGATGTGAGAATGTGCATAACACAGCTTTCTGCATAATCCTAATGATGATTGCCAGGGGTTGGGCTCCACCCTTAGGTGCAAAGGGTGACAGATGAATGTATTAGAATGCTTGGATGAAATCTCCCTTTACCTGACCTATGACCTTGGGATGACTCAACACAGCCATTCCTATTGAAGTCCTGGGGGATACATGAGGTGTGTACGCATTGAGCACACTTTGTGTATCCAGACTTGAGAGATTTGAGATTCTGTTTTTCTTTCCAGTGTGGAAATCTTTATGACTTTCTGAGAACCTCTTTACTTAAAGTCAGTAATATCTAGTATCTTAGATCTTTAAGTGCCCATATGAATTGACTTTTGTACAATGACTTCATATGGGAAAGCAACAGAGAAGAGGGAAACAGCCTATGCAAAGGAAATAGCCTGTGATGAAGCTGTGGGCTGTGGGAGAACTTGGTGTGTTCAAAGAACAGAACAGCAAGCAGTCTAGACAGAAGGTGGTCTTGGATGGAAGAGGGATGGTTTGTGTTGGGCAGGTGATCATGCTTCCAGATACACAGATCATGAACTTGACAATTTATAACCAAGATTAAAAAAAAAATCAATGTCTCATCTGTGATCTTGAAAAAAATCAATTTCAAAATTAAAATTAAAAGGAAAAATATGCACATAAAGAAAGGGAGGCAACTCTAACAAAAGTTATGAAGCCTGGAGTGCACTGAATTGAGTGACCAGTTCTAGGCAGCCTTTCAGTGAAACCCTCGGGCTGCTTGTGATATACATTTCTAATTTGAGTTCCTGATGCTAGATGTAATTAAGAAATGGGCATTTTCTTTATGCTAACGTTCCCAATATGTGTTCCTGTAGAACGCTGTCTTCAAATATTATGGATTGCAGATTTGGGAGGCAGTTTCCAGGCCAGATTTTCTCAGCATATCACAAATATCAGTGGAAAAATCCTCAGGTATTTAACATGGAAACATGGCGTTGCCCTTGAGCAGTTCTGTATTTTCTACTACTACTAACCCCTTCTTTCTCAACCACCTTGGAGTATTGATGTTTAAGAAGACCACTATGGCTGTGACAGAAGACTCCACGCAAGTGAATCTTCTTGGATCCTTATGAGACTCTTACAAAATATGACTTCTTTTTATGTCTTCCCACTGAAGTCATTATGAAGGCCTTGACAGCAGAGACTGTGAAATGGACTCTACATTCCCTTATGTCAGTGGTTCTCAACCTTCCTAACGTTGTGGCTCTTAAATACAGTTCTTCATGCTGTGGTGACCCCAATCATAAGATTATTTCCATTGCTACTTCATAACTATACATTTGCTATTGTTAACATAATATAAACATCTGACTTTTCTGGTGGTCTTAGGTGACCCCTGTGAAAGGTCATTAGAACCCCAAAAGGGTTGTGGCCCACCACTGCCTTAGCCAAAAAGACTGTCGTGATGACTTGATGAAGGGTTTTATTTCTGGCTGAGGCTTTCTACAGAGATAGCGAGAGACCATAATCTGGCCAAAAGCTGATAAGGGATGGAAACAGGAAAATCTCCAATGGCTGTGATCCCAGGTCATCTTAATTAATTTGGGTTTGACCAGCCTGGTATTTATTTGAACTATATCAACTGCCATATTAATTTCACCTTATCTCCTAGAAGCAGTTATTGTCTAAGATAATCACAAAAGCAAAATGAAGATGACTCAAGTTCTGTCTTGCGATTCTGAAAGATGTGTGCATTTAATAATCCTTTCCATTTGAAATCATGTAACACCCTAAAAATTTATAAAGAATAATTAGTGTTTCCAATTACCCATCATCCATTTCCCCATGACATTATAGACCTGCAATATAGAGTCAAATCCATACACCACAGCACTATTTTCTCAAGTACAGACCTAAGAGAAGGCCTCCTTTAGTTGTGATTTCTATTTTCATGTCTTCCACTAAAATATTTTCAATCTCAGGCATTAAATGGAAAATTCCAGAATAAGTAAGTCTTGGGCTTAGATTACATACCATCTTCTAAGCATCATGATGAAGCATCCTGCCATCTTGTCCCATACTATCTGGGATGAGAATTTTCCCTTAGCCCAGCATGTATACATCTATTATATACTGATTTTATACTCTATCAGCCTGTTTTACTTAGCAACTACTCTCAGTTATCAGATCAACTGTTATCAGTGCTGTGATTAGTGATGTAAACTGAAGAATTACCCACAGGAGGATTCTGTTTTGAATGTTTATTTCTAGCTGTGCTATTATGGGAGGCCATGGAAGCATTACAAGTGGAGATATATCTGAAAGAAGTAGACCACGAGGTACATAACTTTGAGCTTATACCAGACCCCTGGGTCCTGATCCTGTTTCTGCTTCCTGATCCACTGTGATGTGAATGGCCTATGTCACATGCCCCTGGTGCCATGATAGGAACCTCTCTGCTGCGCTTCCCCCATCATGATGGACTGAAACCCTCTGAAAACTTGATCCCAAATAGATATTTCCCTGTTTGTTTCTGTCAAGAGTTATCATCATAGCAATGCAAAACTAGCCCATACATCAGGTACCACTTTTCCTACTTCATAATGGCCCTACTGCCCAGGACAGCATTAAGATCCATCATGCCAGCAATTCAGATGTGCCAAAGGGAAGTGGGAGAATGTTTCCTTAAGGTGAAAAGCCTCAAAACAAAAAGGTTTACTTGTCCGGACACTTCCAGCAGTTTCGGAATGTCTCCTTCCATAACTCAGAGTGATGCCTGCATTTGGACTTCAATGTTTTCAGTCCTTCTACAAGTATGTGGTAGAGGAAGAATTCTGCTGAGGGAGGTTTCAAAGAAGATAGCTGCTGTAAGCAAGCTAATTAGACATTCACTGCTAACAATCTTGACCTCAATTAGGTGAAGGATTCCTAATTAAATCCTTACAGGCTTTTGTGTTAAATGGTAATTGAATGCCTAAAAGTTCCTCACAAATATATCATATTAACAAGAATGTATTTGCATTTTTAATGCTTTATTGATTTCCAATTCATTATAGAGCTGTTTGTGTTATTTCATGGTGTCTTCGAAACCTTTACAAACTGTTCATTGGGGTCCAGACACTCAGGAACAGGTTAGAAAAGTAGCAAAGTTTGTGACTCATTCCAGGGCTTTAGACTGCTGTAGCTTAGCTGCTTCTGCCCACAGCTGTCACCACGCCTTTAAATATGCATGAGCATGCCTGCAGGAAGACAACTTGGTGAAGCTGGAGACACACAGTCTAGACCACTCTCCTTTGCTGTTGGTAAAACTCATAGTATCATGGAGTGCGGTCTCTTTTGACTTAGGCCTTCTTTTCAGGTTTATTTACTCTATTAAATGTATGAGTGTTTTGTCTGCATTTATGCATGTGTACCATGTACACGCTTGGTGCTTGCAGAGGCCAGAAGAGGACCTTAGATACCCTGGAACTGGAGTTATAGCTGGTTGTGAGCCACCATGTGGGTTCAGGAAATTAAACCCAGGTCCTCTGCAAGAGCAACAAGTGTTCTAAGCCACTGAGCCATCTCTCCAGCCTGGATTCAAGAAGCCTACTTTTCTGGGTTTGCATACAATTAGTTACCTGAATGATTTGTTTGTACACTCAAAACCTGTAGGTTTCAATGTGTTATGTATTCACTTTCTTGACACAAATTTATGGTCAATAATTGGTGTCTGTGTTCATTAGAGATACATGGGTGTGGCCTCACATATCATTTGGTTCATTTGTTAAAAATTTTAATCACATCTGTTAACAATATTTATTTTAACTTAATGATTCACTTATCCTACTGATTGTTCCCAGTCCACCTCTCAAATAAACTGTTACAAATGTGAAACTTAGATATTTTACCCATGTGCATTTACTTGCAAATCAGTCTTGAGCCTGAATTAATCTCTGGTGCTGAAGGTTAAACTGGAAGTTCGACATGATAGGATTAAGTTAAAATTGTAGATAGATTTCAATAAATTGGAAAGAAAATATGTTTGTTACTTTCCAAAATTCAGACTAGCTCCTCTAGTTGGAAAAAGTAGTATGCTTTTATTTATTTTTTAATAAAAGGGAATCTTAGAAGGAAATTACTTTTCTATAAATGTCTCTTAAAAAACACAACCCACTGTTTCTCCTGGCCTAACATCTTCCTTCAAACTGTGTCTTTAGAGCTTCAGGAAGAGTGTTCTAGGATGTTCATTTGCAGTTATTCTTGTCGTTATTTGTTGTGCATCACTTATAAATGCATCAGATTTGTAATCCATTATGTGTATAAATCAAGGTTATAAAAATCAGACATCTCAGCTAGGGAGATAGAAAAACTGGTAAAGTGCCTGCCATGCAAGCATGACAAACTGAATTCAGATCCCTAGCACCCATGTGAAAAGCCAGACATGACATATACATCAATAAGCCCAGTGCGGGTGAAATGCAGGGGCCAGAGGTAGGCAGAGCCTTGGAGTTCATTGGCCAATTACTCTAGCATAATTGATAAGTTCCAGCTTCAAGGAAAGATCCTGTCTCAAAAACTAAGGTTGACAGCAATTGAAGAATGCAATTGTGTTGACCCCTGTCCACAGCCACCCAAACACATAAAAGCATTACTTACACACACACACACACACACACACACACACACACACAAACATGCTTGTACATATGCACATGCATAAGCACACACAGAGAGACAGAGATAGAGACACAGAGAGAGACAGAAAACAGGGAGACAGATGGACAGCGACAGACATACACACACATAAAAACACACATACACAGACCTATACATCAAAATCCATTAACAAATACAAATACATCAGTTTTCTTCCTTTTTCTTCATTAATGTCTGTTATTGTTTTTTTTTTCTTTACTCTTTGGCTTTTTGCTCTTTACTTTTTGGGAGACCTGCCACCCAGCTCCCAAATAAATCACATGGAGGCTTATTCTTTCTTATGAATGCCTGGCCTTAGCTTGGCTTGTTTCTAGCTATCTTTTCTTAACTTAAATTACCTCATCTATCTTTTGCTCTGGATTTTTACCTTTATCTATTTCTGCATATCTTTCATTACTTCTTACTCTGTGACTTGCTGTGTAGCTGGGTGGCTGGCCCCTGATGTCCTCTTTCCTTTTTTTCTCACTCCTTCTTCCTTTTTGCCCCAATTTTCTCCTATTTATTCTCCCTGCCTGCCAACCCTATCTCTCTTTTCTCCTGCCTTGCTATTGGCCATTCAGCTCTTTATTAGAGCAATCAGGTATGTCAGACAGGCATAGTAACACAGCTTCACGGAGTTAAATAAATGCAACATAAAAGAATGCAACACATCTTTGCATTATTAAACAAATGTCCACAGAATAAACAAATGTAAAACATGTAATATCACACAACAAATGTCTCCTAGGGTGATTTTAGAAGATGATGACAAAGGCTACAATGTAAATAATCACATTTGGTTTTCATGAGATCTACCTTTATAAACATGCCATGGAGAACAGGACTTATCAGTCATGCTTAGAAACATCATTTAACAGAATACACACTCTAAGAATCAAGCCCAATGATAACAATAGTTTTTCTTCTATCATCTGTACAATATCAGGACAGAAATGATGTAATCATTAAATCTAAAGTCTCAGATCACTCAATTCAAGTCTTTGGTACAATTTACAGGAAAATGATGTTTCCAAATATTCATACACGATTAGCTATGCTCAGTTATATGGAGATGACTAGGAGTACACAATGACAAGCCAACCAGCAAGCACACTCCCTCCAGAGGAATATGAAGGCAGCAAGAAAGTGCGGAAGGCAGCAAGAGACAGGCTGGCATTACCTATTTTCTATCAGAGCAGAGCACAGAAAAATATCGACATTTTCACATATTTTATTCCTGGCTTTCATAGAACCAGTGACTGAAATATTCCCGTACCAGTTCAGCTTCTTTTTAAAATAATCTTCGTTTAAATTTCATTTATTTATTATTTAACAGTTTTATATACATATATAATTAATTTTAGTCATTTCTGTCCATTACCTTGTCTCTATACCTTTCTTTCTTCTGTTCAAACCCTTCTTCCTAGCAATGTTCCCGGGTGTGCCTGCATGAGTGTTTACTGGAGAATGGGAAACTTTTATCAATAGATACACCAATGAAGAATGTCACTATTTCCTCAACAACCAGTAATGGTCATAGTCCCTCAGGGATGAGGTGGGTCATGAGTCCTTCTCCTATCCTTGAAGAAATGTTGATGGACCCAATCTTTTTTATTTAACATTTGTTTATTATATATACAGTGTTGTGCCTGCATGTGTCCCTTCAGGTCAGAAAAGGGCACCAGATCTCATTACAGATGGTTGTGAGCCATCATGTAGTTGCTGGGAATTGAACTCAGGACCTCTGGAAGAGCAGCCAGTTCTCTTAACTTCTGAGCCATCTCTCCAGCCCAATGGGTCCAATCTTATACTATCTAGTACAGGAAATTACAGCTACAGTGTGTTCATGAGTTCAAAAGTCATGTCATGTCCAGAAGACATCTTTTTGAAGTATAGATCCTTACACAATTTGACTTCTTTAAAATTCTTTAAAAAACATTTCATGTGGACAGTGAAAAAATATAAAAATATATCAACATTCTTATTAATCTGCTTGTTTTCCTGATCTATTGTCTGTACTGTCATACATAATATAGCATACTCAAATTCAAACACAAATATGACTTACTATAGGAAACTCACAATGAAAACACTATACAGATGTTAATTATTTTATCACACTAGCATAGGTTTATATGCAATTTCCAAGTACTTGACATATTATGATTTTTATCCATTATGTGAGTGTATAGTTATTACTGTAAGTGTCATATTTTAATTTTAATGACTTTGTCCAATCGTCTATTCAACAATCATCATAGTGTGCCAGACTCTGTTCACGAACCTCTCCAGCCTTTTCAGCTGAACAGATCTTGACCATGTCACTTGACTTGTTTTAAAAAGTACATAGACCTAGTTACAAGTTTGATCCTTGTAGTCATCACGTCAAAACCACAGGTTGCATAACCTTCCCCAGAGACAAGGCCCAGACACCATCATAGTCTTTATGTTGTCTGACATCCCTTTCATGTTTTCTAACCTTGTGTTCCAATGTGATAGCTGCATTATTTCTTTTGATTAATTGTATTTTTAAAGATTTAAACTTTTTATGTATATGGTATCTCTCTCTCTCTCTCTCTCTCTGTGTGTGTGTGTGTGTGTGTGTGTGTGTGTGTGTATCATCTCTCTATCTGTTTTCTGTCTGTCTGTGTGTCTATGTGAGTCCATTCCAAGTGTGTCCAGGTACCTGCAGAGTCTGGAAGATGGTGTTAGACCCTTTAGATCTGGAATTACAGTCAGCTATGAGCTTCTTCACATGGGTGTTAGGAACCAAACCTGTGTCCCCTGGAAAAGTATTGAGGGCTCTTAACCACCAAGCATTTCTTCAGCCTTATTTAGTGATGCATTTCTCAACAAATTTTGTTTGTTTTCCTGTATCTTCTGGTGTGCTTTGTGTATGCAGTTCCATATGAGTAGCTGTGTGGCGTTTTCTAGCACACAGAGAATCTCCACACACATTCATGCTGCTTCTTCTTGGTCAGTGGAGATGTGTTGTTTCCATGGTAGCTGCCTCCCTCTCCCTGTGACAAAACCCTGGGCAAAAACAAGGGAGGAATGATTTACTTAAGCTCACAGTAATCATGCAGTCATCATGGCAGTGGTGGCAGAGTGGTGGTCAGCATGAGGCTGCTTGTTCAGATCTCAGTGGACCGGGAAGGAGAATTATGGATATAACACCCAACCCCATATCCCCGTGGAGCCATTTTCTCCATATAGGCTTCACTTCCCAAAGGTTCCACAACTTTTCAAAAAACAGTGTTACCATTGAGGGGCCAGGTGTTTTAACATAGGGACATTTCATATACAAACCATAACACATTGTAAGAATTATTCTCTATTCTTCCTTCCTGTGCCCTACAATGCTGTTGTCATTTATTTCATTTATCTATAGTGACTTAATAGATTAATTAAGATTAATCTGCATTTTATTGCCTTCATGTAATTTTTTCCATTGCTGTTCCTTTATGTACTTTTGGCTTTCCTCTTCCTAAGAAATTTCTTCTAATGTGTTCAGGAGATCAGGTTTGTTGGCCACAAATCTTTCAGCCTTCATTTATTTTGTGCGCTTACAAGATAATTTCCCTGGATCTAAAACCTTAGATTTCTCTTTTAAAAATTTATTTTACCCTATGATCATCTTAGATGCATAGTTTCTAAGGAAAGGAAAAGTCCACCATGATTCTGAGCTTATTCCTCTAGCAAAAAGAGAATTTATTTTTGTTCCTAGCTTCCATTAAGATCACATTATTTATTTGTTTGTGTGCCCAGCATACATGTGAATGTCAGAGGGCAATGTACAGGAGTTAGTTCTCTTCAACAATGTAGGTTCTGGGGACTGAAGTCAGGTCATCAGGCCCAGCAGCCATAATAGTCTACCCCTGAGCTATATCACTGGCTCAAGATTTTTATTTTTGTTTTTAGTTTATAGCAGCCTGAATGTGACATTCTTGGTGTTAGATTTTTATGATCTATCTTGTTCAGTGCTCTCTGAATTTCCTAGACAGATTTTTTGGAACCTGACTCATGTTGGGAATGGCTTAGGTATTATTCCCTCAAGTATTGTACCTGTTGCTTTTCTCCTTCCTGTTACAAAATACCCAACAAAAGTAACTCCAGGAAAGAAGAGTTAATTTTGATTCATAATTTCAAGGTACAGTCCATTCTGGTGGGGAAGGCATTATATACAGAGAGGAATGCTCTATCTGTTCATTTTGTTCAGTTCAGGGTCTCAGATCATAGAAGGGTGCTCCTTACACTCAGGCTGGGTCTTCCCGACTCAGCCTATCCTTCTGGAAATGCTCTCACAGACACACTTAGTGGATTGCTTCCCAGGTGAGCATAAATCCAGTCAAATTGACAATAAGGATATTTCTACCCCATGCCCTTGGTATACCAATCACTCTCAGATGCTACACAATTGTTTGGAAGATGTCTTACAGTTCTTGGATATTGTATTAAGGGAATTATTTCATCATTCTTTTTATTGTCCTACTTTTTGGTTTTTGATGTCTATACTGACTACCTCCAAGTCCACGAATCTTTCTTTAGCTCTAAGGAAGTCTTCCAGACATCCTTTCCTAACCCATAATTTGCTTCCCTTTGGTTCTGTCTTAGAGCGGCTGCATCTAAGGCTACATTTCCCATCTGTTCTTGCATCTTGTGTAGTGCTCCCATCACATAGAAGTTTGTAGCTTCAGAAGTTTCTGCTTCACATGTCCCTGTGTAGTTGTGTTTTGTTGTATTTTACACTGAGATTCTATGGTGGCTGATGATGGTGTCTTTTAATTCTTGCACATATTTTTTGTTGGTAAATATGCAAATGATCATTTGTAGGCTATTTTCATATAAGATCCACAAATGCAAATCAAAATCTACTCTGCTTTATATTTTTGTTTTGTTCCATTCCTATACTTTATCTAATTTTAGTTTATTCAAATATTTATAAATATATTATTTCCAATATTCCAAAATCTCCAGTCCTTGTGGTCTTGTTTTTGTGGGTGTGTGGTGATTTTTCCTTCATATTGCTTAGAATTCTGAATTACAAATTCGTCTTGGATGGATCTATCTCAAAAACCAACTCCTTTGACTGATGGAATGCCTATTCTTTTGTAAATGTGTTATTAACTTCACCAAGGGCGCAGGTGCAATATCAATAGTGAACAGTTTTAAGTTTATTTCTCAGTCTGGGTTTTTCTCAATTACAACAGTATTAGGAATTCAAATCTCTCAAGTATATGAAGGCATGCTTGGGCTTATAAATATTCAATGGCCTCTCTACCAACAGCCCCAGCTGGACTAGACAAAGTCCCTTGGTTGCTGCTATATGAAAAGGATAATAATTAGAAGTCTCTACTACAATGTCTCTAAGCATTTGAAATTTAGCACACCTAAGTGTGAACATCTAATCTTCTCCTACAAGCCAGCTTGTAGTACAAGTACATCATAGGTTGTTACTATACAAGATCTCAGAGAACGATGAAGTTTTTAGAGCAGTAGGTAATGAACACAAGAGGCTGAAGTGTGAAATTCGGGGCATATTCAGAAGGATTCAAGGGAGAAAATATTTTCTAGAGAGTGGATTGATAGATACTGACATTGAGACCTCCATGGTTAACATGTTGAGCCCCAGATAAGCACAATCATGGAGTAGCTGAAGATCATTTCAACAGGCACAAAGAAGCCCATTGAGTGGTAAATGAGCCCAAATTATGGGCTTTGCTTTATAGCTTTATCAAAGGAATCACCTGTTAAAATTGTTTATGAGCCGGGCGGTGGTGGCGCACGCCTTTTATCCCAGCACTCGGGAGGCAGAGGCAGGCGGATCTCTGTGAGTTCGAGGCCAGCCTGGGCTACCAAGTGAGTTCCAGGAAAGGCGCAAAGCTACATAGAGAAACCCTGTCTCGAAAAACCAAAAAAAAAAAAATTGTTTATGGAAACAATAATTGTTTCATTAAATTTTATCAAAGATGGGAAGTAATTTGACTATAGAAGAGAAGCCAATGGACTTGCTATAATGATTTAATAAAGCATAATATGGTACTGTCCTAGAATAAACATCGTCTACTCATAAATCAGCACCAGTCAGGAATTAGAGAACTAAATATTTTGATTCATGGTCATTTAAGATTCAGGTTAAAAAGCTATCTAAAACTTCTTAAAGATTTAGAGGCAGTTAATAGTTGCTAAGAAGGGACTCATAAGGCTCCACTCTTCCCTGACTATCTGTGGTGTTGTAAAATTGCTGGGGTAGGGACACTTTCTTCAGTATCATAGACACTGGTAGGTTGGTCCTGTAATTAATCCCTTAACCACATTCCCTCATGCAACTCTACGCAAATTCATTGGGATGCTGCTGCTGCTGCTGCTGCTGCTACTACTACTACTACTGTTACTACTACTACTGTTACTACTACTACTACTGTTACTACTACTACTGTTACTACTACTACTGTTACTACTACTACTACTACTACTACTACTGTTGCTACTACTACTGTTACTACTACTACTACTACTGTTGCTACTACTACTGTTACTACTACTACTACTACTACTACTGTTGCTACTGTTACTACTACTACTACTACTGTTACTACTACTACTACTACTGTTACTACTACTACTACTACTGTTACTACTACTACTACTACTGTTACTACTACTACTGCTACTACTGTTACTACTACTACTGCTACTACTGTTACTACTACTACTGCTACTACTGTTACTACTACTACTGCTATTACTGTTACTACTACTACTGCTACTACTGTTGCTACTACTACTACTAATAATAATAATAATAATGGCATGAAGTAGAAAGAATATTCTAGGGAAGGGGAAGGGGCTCCTCTGTAGAGTAATGGGGACAAAAGAGGGTAGTGGGGGTATCATGTGACCAAAATACATTATGTACACATATGAAATGTCATAATGAAACTCATTGTTATGTAAAATTAATATATGCTAATAAAAAATCTCAGAGGATCCTTATCTTACCTTGTATTAGCCTTCTAAGCCAACTTAGAAAAAGACTTAAAAGTTGACTCATAGATAAATATCTTTAAATTTCTTCATAACTATGACAAGATTTCGATTTCTTATAACTATGTCAAGATTTTGTGTTCCTCTGAGCATGAGTTTGGTTCTGTATTCTAATGTCATCATGGTCTATGCTTAAATATGCTCATGTTCTTGCTCTATAGATCTACCCACCCTGAACCTGCCTTTCTCCCTGGTCTCTTCTCCTGTACACGGCAGCTCTCCAGACAGTAGCTGCGATGGAAGCTCCTGGGCCCCTCCGCAGAGCCTGCTCTTCCACACATACGGGCAAATCCGGAGTACTCTGTCTTGAAAGTATACTCAGAAGCCAGTACTGATGATGCAGGCCTGTAATCCCAGCTACACCAGAGACAGGGTCAAGAGGATGGCAAGTTCAAGGCCTGCCTGAGCAATCTAAGTGAGAGCCTTTACCCCAAATGCGGATGTAGCTCAGTGGCAGAGCACTTACCTGGCATGCATGAGGACCTGGGTTCAGTCCCCTGTCCTATGAAAGAAAAGAACGTACCAACAGGCACACACCTTGGTCTGAGGAGTGCGTACTCTTTGACCCTTTCCATGATGAAGCACTTGCTCTGCAAGCAGCTGGTAAGCCTTTCCTATTAATTCAGGGCACATCGCTTTATTTACGGAGTCAGACCACATCACACCCTGCTCATAATTCTCCAATGACTTCCCATCTCACTCAGAAGAAAATTCAAAGTTCTAAAGCAACATACAGGCAAGACCCTAGGTGATGCAGCCGAAGAGTGGGATGTCTTCCTTCCGCAGGCTATTTAGGTCTCTCCTACAATGTCAGTTCTCCAGAGACTGTGTTTCTGATCTTGAAATATAAAATTATATTATGTCCTCTGTCACTCTGCCTCCCACTCTGCATTAATGTGCTTCTTTCTTCGCCGTAGCATACTAACAGTATTTCTACAAATGTCCTCATGTCGGTTTGTTAGTAAGTCATCGCCAGCCCAGGTCCCCAGAGCCTGCGGCTATTTTTAAAGCAGCCACCTCCCTCCCTGCCTGAAGCAAAGTAGGTGCTTTATTAGTGTGCATTCACCCACTGGCAAATGGTATCCCAGCATGTGTAGTGCTCTGAATAAAAGGTGTGGGCAAATTTAACAATTTGACACATTATTAAGCATAAAACGATGAAAAGGTAGATTGGTACAAAGAAAGGGCACATGGACAGGGCCTCTGGTGTGTTCGATTGGGTTGTGTGTTACTTTTTGGGAGCAATGACTTAAGTACAGATGTGGGTCTGTCAGAGGTGTTAGGGTGATGTGCATTCAGTGGGGATTGGCTCCTGCAAACAACCTGCTCGTTCTGCTCAGAGGGGGTGAGTGTGGGAATAAGATTGAAAAAGACAGGATTTGCAGGACATAGAGCCTAATTTAAAAACATATACCTTTGTCTTTAGGGCATCCTGGCCACTAGAGTAGGTGAGACTCTTCCATGAAAGGTAGCCTTTAGTGCATGTAAATTAAGACTTTTGCAGTCATCCTGGGTCCAGGAGGCAGCAAGAATGAGCTACTGTAGGTACACAGCTGTGGCTAGTTTCCTGGAGATGTTTGGAAGTTAAATTTAGCAAGG
Source organism: Peromyscus nudipes (assembly GCA_902168325.1). Classification (NCBI taxonomy): domain Eukaryota; kingdom Metazoa; phylum Chordata; class Mammalia; order Rodentia; family Cricetidae; genus Peromyscus; species Peromyscus nudipes. The sequence goes on along the minus strand of CABHPH010155071.1, from coordinate 28,178 downwards.
CATGGTGATGGGCTTGCCATGGAGAAAATCGGGAGCTATCCAAAACACATCCAAAGTGAATGTCATGCTCAAATCAAAGCAAAACGGAGTATTTCCTGATTTGGGAAGAAAAAAAAAAGAATCCATGCACCTAGTTTTACATATTTTTCTCTTACTTTGACACTGATAGTTGAGACTAGATTCCAGAGGAGAGTCTGGTCTCTGTGTTACAAAATGATGATGAAGAAAGTGTTTTTTAAAGCCATCCTTCTATGGGTGATGATGTCTTAGCTATGGCCCAGTGCATGGCTGTCCTAGAACAGGACTTTATGTCCCTGATACCCTCTGCTTTCTCTTTGTTATACTGCAAAGGAGTGATTTACTCCAGCTAGCTTATGGGACAAGGTGAGAGATTTGAACCTAAACAATATTTTTTAAAACTACTCCCTGTCTCCAACCAATTTAAAGTTTGAAATATGCAATAAATAACAAACAAATAATAAAGCAATCATCTTTTTGGAACAGTTCTCTCTATGAAGCAGGTTTCATGGATTATGTTCATTGGCAATAACTAGGATCTTAAATCAGGCAAAATACTATCCACTGAAGTATTAGTGTGGGTAGAAATTAGAGGTGACTCACCATTTCATATCAGTAGAGGCTATTGAACACTTTAAACAAAAGAAACATTTTAGTAGAATATTTTATTAAAGTATCAATGAGTGGTAGGTAGTAGGTCTGGCTATACTAATTCTGATTTCTCAAACATGGAAATATAGATGTATTAGGTAACTGGCAGAGTTTGAAATATAAAATATATTTTTGCACACATATGCATTTGTGTGTGTGCAGATGTGCGTATGTGTGGGCAGACTCACATCATATTATGTATATATGCATGTGGACATGAGAGGTTAATCTCATATGTCCTTCTTACAGGTCTTATCTAGCTTTAAAATATTTTTTTTGAGATCAGGTCTCTCACTAGACTGGAATTTGCCAAGTGGACTAGGCTGGCAGGTCAGTGAGTCCCAGGGATCCTCCTGTCCCTGCTTCCTCAGCACATGGATTACCAGCCTATACCATACCTACATTTTTGACACATGACTTCTGGAGATTGAATTCATGTCTTTGCACTTGCAAGAGAAGTGCTTTATCAACTGAGTTATGTTTAATCATTAATTTGATGTTTTGCTTTTTAAGCTTTTTGTTACTATGAGTATGGGCACTTTGCCTGCATGTGTATTTGTGTATCATGTTCATGCAGTGCCCTTGGAGATTGGAAGAGGCATTGGGTCCCTGGAACTGGAGTTGCAGATAGTTGTGAGCTGCCACGTGGGTGCTGGGAATTCAACCTGGATCCTCTGGAAGAGTAGCCAGGGCTCTTAATTCCAGAACCATCTCTCCAGCCTACACTGTTTTAACAAAACCAAAATATCTGAATTAGTGTATATATATATATATATATAATCAATTTTACATAAATTATTGAGAGTCTCTATAAATGATTATAAAATATTAACTTTTCATTTTGGTTCAGAGGGGTTTTTTTGTTCAAACAAAACAACATTTGGGCTAATTCAGAAAGAAGAAAGATAATATAGAACCACTCATCTAAGCATTTCCCATTAGAACAAATATTTTCAAAATTAAAGAGTCATATGCATGTCCAACATAGAAGGAAGTCCAAAGCAGTAGCCTGTGCAATACATCAGACCTGAACCACCAGGGTCTGGAAGGGACCAGTGAAACAGATTCTCAGTTTTACTATTGTTTTTTATTTTAATTTTGAAGATGTTCACATATTGTGACTTGGAGAAAGTCATGGAGGTGTTGTGAACACAATGAGGTAATAAAAAGTGGAGTAGAAATCTGTGAGAAGAGATAATCAAAACAGATTGGTTATCCTGGGATATACAGGAGTAAAAGATAACAAATGGCTGATTACCTTATTGCGCTTATACCCTTCTTATATGAATAAGGCATATAGCATCCCTAGGAAATATAAGATGGTCATTTTGCATTACTGAACAAGAAACAGATTCATTTCTGGTGCTGTGACTGCCATGTGTACATCGTTACGTGGACATTTGTTTTCATTTGTCTTGAATAAAGACCTGAAGTTAGGGACTGGAGATGTGGCTCGGCAGCTAAGAGTGTTTGCTACTCTTGTAAGGGACCCCCAAGTTTAGTTCCAGGACACATATCAGGTGGAACACAAAACCTGTAACTACAGTTGCAGGAGATCATATGCCTTTTTCTGGCCCCTGCATGTATTGTACTCATTCGAATACACACACACACACACACACACACACACACACACACACACTTAAAAATACCTGCATGTGGGAACCTCCTCACTGGTATAGATGAAATAGTTCCACATGATCTCTGAAATTACTGAGACAAGCTTTTACCTCTGTCTGTGACTTAGAAGTTTCACTCGGGCTAACCATCCTAAGAATCACACTCACGTCTGGAATAATAATGCTTGCTTGACCATTGGATGGAGAACAGTGCAGGTGGTCAGGATCTGCAGGCTGAAGCATTGGTGGGAAAGGAAACATTTTATAATCCATAGACCAGAAAATGTTAAGCAAGAAGAAATCAATGTCCTGGACATGTTACAATGTTGGTGCATGCAGAGACAAAGGTGGGTGTTCTGGACTGTCCAATGACCATACCTTATCTGTACAAGACCTGAACATAAGCAATAATCTGATCTTTCAACAAAAATATTTGCCCCTGAACATTTTTGCTAATTCTGAGCTATACAAGCATTACCTGAGCTAGCAAGAAGCCTGCAGCTCTGCCACTCTGAACGTGTTTCATCTTGTCTATCTTAGAATTTAAGCAAAGTCCAACACAGTTAGTACTCAGATGGGAAACAAGTAGATGAAATCTAGAGTGCTGTAACCATGAGTCTATGACTTATAATATCTATTTCCTTCTATTTAAGAAAAGATCCAATCTAGGACCAGTATTTAATTCAAATTTAAAAGAAATGTTAAGTGTATGGTAAGACAATTTTCAGGTTTTCTTTCATTGAAAGGGAAACTGTGGAAATGTAGATGCCATGAAAAATTACTCTTCTTACAAATTTGGGACTAGAGAAAAATTTTAAAAATAATTTGGTAAAGTTAGATAGTCCAAATAAGCTCTTTATCAAATTATACCTTATACCTTTTAAATATTTTAACTGGATCTGGAGAGATAACTCCACAGTTAAGAGTACTGATTGGTCGACAGAGGACACAGGTTCACTCTCCAGCATCCACATCAGGGGGCTGATAAACCCCTGTAACTCCAGTTCTTGGGGATCTGATGCTCTCTTCTGGCTTCTGTGGACACCGCATACACATGGTGCACTTAAATTTACAGAAGCATACACATATATGAAAAAGTTAAAAATAAATAATCTTCAAAAGTAAATGAATATTCTAAATGACATAATTGCACCTGTGAATGGGATACAGTGTTATGCTGATAAACGTGTCCAATGTGTAATGATCAAATAAGGGCAATTAACTTGTCACCTCAAGTATTTATAGTTTCTTTTGGATAAGAGCATTCTAACCCTCCTCTTGTAGCTATATTGAAATAAATAGAAAATAATTAACAATAAGAATCTACTGTACACAGAACACTAGAACTTATTCATCTGTTTATCAGTGATTTTGAACCTGCTATCCAAACTCTTCTTTTCCCCCTCCCTTCTTCCCAGCCTTTGGGTACCTGAATTTTACTCTTTCCTATGGGATCAGCTTTCCACATTGTCTCACTCATGTGTGAAAATCATTGCTTTGTATTTAAATATAGATGATCATAATTCATTTGGAGATGTCTTTAGTACTAAATATTTACTGCTCCATAGTAGTAAAATTTACTGAAGTGGCTTTTTATAGCTGCTGCTTCCAAGTTAAACATACTTTGGGCGGAAGGATCATTAGATGGAAGTCATTGTCATGATTTTTATGTTCATTCACCCTTCTGGTAATGGGGACCTCACAATCTGGTAGGGACAATAAGAATACACACTTTGAAGAATGACAGATTCCTAGACTCAGTATCAGTCTGGTTTCAGTTCCACCATGTAATATGATCAGGGCAATGCACTGATCACATACCCTTTCTGGGCTGTTTTCTGTTAGATAACAAGATCAAACTAAAAGATTATCAGTAGTCTTTCAAGTGCTATCATGACATCCCATGTTGCCGTTACAGAAGGTAATTAGCAGCTGAGGTGTTGGATTAATTACCATGGGAGTTCAGAGAAGGGAGAGAATGATGTTAGCTGAAACCATGGCAAGGACGTGAAGAAAGGTGGGGCCAAGATTCCCAAATACTTAGTGGTTTGAACACTGTGACCAGGTCATCCCTTCTAGCAATCACCATTATGTTTTATTTATGTGAAAAAACTGGTGCGTATTTGAGTAACATTTCATCAAATTGATTGATTGTTACATTCAATGGTTATTTTGTATTAGGCTGAAATATAATAGAAATGTAGAGCAGAAAGGTGCCTCAATCAAAAAATTCAACACAGAAGTAATCTTAAGCCAAAATTATTTTCAAATTTTCCAACAGACTATCTGTTCTATACTAATCAATCGTATCTAGGGGCAACATCTCATGTTGGGTGGAAACTAAGATGGCTTTTTAGATGACTCTCACATGGGGAAGGGTTCTGGTTAGGTGTTCTGTTTGAGTTATGATTTCTAGCCCCATCAGTGTGTGAGTCCCTATTATTCATCAGATAGAAGCATGGAGAAAGATTCACCAAGTGTGCAGAGTAATGTTTTCTACCAACTGCTGCTCATCATGCCTTCTGACAGTTTCTGACCCTTATTAGAAACGGAAGCTGCAGTCCCCACTGTGTTCGGATGTGAATTCATGAAAATAACACCATTGGTAAACATTTGCAGTATGAAACGGCCATCTATCCACTGGTGGGCCCAAGGAAACATACACAACAGATGAGGGTATTAATAAAAAAGATCCATTTCATTTGCACAAATTCAGATCGACACCACAATAGAACAGAGATTCCTGTGGCTCAAGGAAGAAGACATAAGAATAGTTTTAGTCTCTGCTTTTCTACATGAAAACTCTCCCAAATGAGTAATCTAAGAATATGATACGGCTAAATTAATCATTTACAGATCACCTGGATATTAAAGCAAACATCCTCAAATCATTTTTAATAATGTATAATTATTCTCTTGATGTTAGTTACATTATTTTCCAAAATAACTTGTTACCTGCTACAAATACGGTCCATATATGCATTTTCTATTCTTTCTGCTAGGTTGGTAACTGTTGATGGAAGTGTACTGTACCTGAATGTGGTGAAAAAGAGAAGAAAACAATAAGAAGGGGAAGTGAGATGAAGTGAAGCCATCAGACATGCTGGGTTTTGCTCAAATTCTAGAAGTGGAAAGAATACACTGTGGCAATTCAGGAAACCAAGAAATGGGGCTTACTCATCACTTTCATACAGAATCTTAATAGTTCATATTACTTGTAAGGGTTTCAGATCATATGTAAAAATGAACAGGTGGAAAAGATCATCCACAGGGTGGATTTCTTCCAGTCACAAATGGGTTAAGTTAACAAGAATACTATAGCAGACCAGAATCTTTAGATGAAAGAAAGACCACCAACTAGCAAAGGAAGTAGAGAGAAATAGAAAAAAGACAAAGGCCACCAGACTGCTTGGGAATATGTGGCAATATTAGTGCTACTTAGAAAATAACATACTTATAAATAAGCAAATAACACAGACATGCTAGTTAGTAAATAGAGTGCTTATAAACAAGTGAACAACAGGATCATGCTATGATCAACTTCATTAAACAATAGGTCAACTTTCTGCTCAATAACTTGATAGAATTTACTAAAACAAGAGTGCCGTTTTCCTAAACCAATATAAGTTCTAACAACATTTTCAATATGTAACCATATAGCTGCAGGTAAGTGTAGCTCTCACCCTTATCAAAACACAGTTTTTTGCATTAGATGGAGACTATCACAGAGAACCTCAGCTCATCAAAATGCAGACAATAAGTGACTGAGGTGTCCATACTCAGCTAATACAGCTACAACCTCACTCCTGTCCCTAAAATCTCAGAAAATGAATGCAAAGATTTTAAAAGCCAGAGGACCAGATGCCCACTGCTAGATAATGTCTTCTGGTCATGCCAGGGAATCTGGACCTATGAAATCTCAGTGTGGTTGCTGAGAAAAGACTTCTATACTGACAACAACAGCTGGCATGCCAACACGGACCTGAGAAATCACAGGCCTCGCCCCTAGATGAAGAGCTACTGGCAATCAATCACTACTTAGAGAGGGATAGTCAGTTCTCTACAGGGATGAACCCTTGACAGGTTACCCCATCTCAAATGGTCAACCCTAAACACATGCACATATGAGCAACACAAGTAGATTCTGTGAGTCCATGTGTGTGGTTGTGTATGACAATTATAATTAAAGAGAAAGCCATTAATTTGAGCTAGGATCTAATTTTCTGTGAGGTGTACTTAATCTAGCAGACTTTTTGCTCTTGCTATACCTTCAAATACAGTACAAACAAGCAACATGTTCAGTTTCCAACTGGAGTGTGTCTTTTCAAGGCTTAGCATTCCTTAAATGTGATGTTTCTATTTTCCACCCATGAACAGAAATTTGGGCCATAGTTTGTTACCATAAACCCTATGATTTCCAGAAGCCAAGAAATGTTGTTTTCCAAGTTTTGTTAAGCGTCTTTCTATTTCTTTCCCAACTCTGTTTTCCCAGCTACTTTTCAGTGTTTTACATATTTCTCTATGGTACCATCTCATATTTAGATACTACATTCTCAATCAAGTATCTATCTGCATGAAGAATTGCCTTAAAATGTAACCATTGAAAATGTTAAGGCTAGGAATGTGGCTCAATTAGTAGAGTGCATGATTAACATGCACAAGACCCTGGGCTCCACTCCCAACTATACACACACACACACACACACACACACACACACACACACACACACGTTATGATGCCACATACTTATAACCCCATCAGTTAGGAGATGGAGGCAAGATCAGAACTTCAAGGTCATCCTTGGCTACTAAGGGATTTTGAAGCTACCCTGGGCTATAGGAGTCCCTTCCTCTCCCCAAGGTAACAATACTTTGTGTATGCCCACTCAGTGAGTCACATAGGCAGTCTGTGATCTCACGTGGACTCTGACCTCTTTATAGTGACAGTGAGTCAGGCTCCCAAGACTCTTCTGTAAGGTGGTTGGGAGTTTCTGAGTGAGACAGTTGCGTGACAGTGGACTTACCATCATTTCCTCTGACTTCCATTGGCCAATGCAAGTCTTCAGACAAGCCTAGAGTCAAGCATAGGAGAAAAGACTTTATTTCCAAAAGGGGAAGAGCTGAAAAATTGCCATGAGGAAGGGTGTGGAAGAATGGAACAAATATTGTTTTCCTTTTTCAAGGGGGATGGGACAGGGTCTCACGTAGCCCAGGGTGGCCTGGAATTCCCTATGCAGCCAAGGATAACCTTGCACTTCTGGTCCTCCTGCCTCTACCTCCTGTGTGCTGGGATTACAGGTGTGCAGTATCATGTCTCATTTGTGTGGTAGTAGGGATGGAAGCCACGGTCTTGTGCATGCTAAGCCAGCCATGTGTCAGCTAAATCATATTCCCGGCTTTATTGTTTCAAGTAGCTAAATCTTAAAGTGATTTCTATGCAGGTACAGATACCTGGTGAAGTAGTATATAGATAGGAGATGTTACCATCTATGTAAAACTGGAACACAGATAGAAACAGGAGACTTTAGAAATAAATTGCAAAAACTTAGGAGAATAAGTTGCCAATATTTTGTCTATTTTGCAAGGAAGAGGAGCTGTAAAATTACAGTGAGATTGGGTGTGGAGAATGGGGGTGGAGGAGGAAGAGACTTGGCAGCCAAATTCTCTGTCGAGCATGGTAGGCGTTTTGCTTTCATTTGTTTACCCAGCAAATGATACAAATGATACGTAGGTGCATGCCACATGCCAGGAAGTGTCCAGTTAGGAATTCGACTGTGAACTTGACAGACAAAACACCTACTTTCTTGAAGGCCACATGCTGATTGACGAACTGAGAGGCCAGACAAGGAAAACAATCAATAAGCAAAATCATTAGAGGACATGGGCTGCAGAGACCCAGAAACAGCAGCGTGCTACGGAGGCTGTACAGCACAGAAAGCGGGTCTGTGGGGCTTGCCTTTGACCTAAGAGCTGAGAAGACATGAATGAACTATCCAGAGGAGCGGGGAGGCTGGCAGGTTCAGATGCCTCAGTATGGGCCACAGCTTGACATGGAATCTGCGGGAAGCCAGTGGGCTTGGAGCCCTGCAATGCAGCAATAGGAAAACGTGAGGTCAGGTGAAAATTACTTTTCTCCACCAGATTTTCAACATGCTAAGCTAATTATCTGTCTAATTAAGTGGAAGTGTAAATATGACACAAAGAGCAATATAGACCATGTACTGTACTGCAAAAGACCATGCCCAAACAATCAAATACACTATGTGTTTGCATATGTGATCACACAATTGCTGAAGAGAAAGCCTACATAATAAAATACTGTCTTTAATTAAAATAAAAATTAAAACAAAATAAGCAAAACAGCAGTTATGTTTCTCCAGCTAGATGGGTTCCAGCTGACTCTCTAAAATAAATAAATAAATAGATGGATAGATAGACAGATAGATAAATGAATGAATGAATGAATGAATGAATAAATAAATAAATAAATAAATGCTTTCTGAGCTTGGAAAGATGGTTCAGTAGTTAAGAGACTGTTCTTGCAGAAGGTCTCAGTACCCACATCTGGTGGCTCACGACACCTGTAACTCCATCTCCAGGGGATTCCAAGCTCTATACTGGCCTCTGTGGGCACCTATACTCATGTACACATAGCCACACGGGGACATACACGTGATTGAAAAGAAGACACAATCTTTAAAAGTGTGTATTATTTCTATTATGTAATTCTCTTTCTTGGTTCACTTATTCCTTTCTGTGAGGCCTCACTCTCTGTATTCTGAATAGAAATTGCATGTTATGATGAAATTTCACACTTTGATTTTTTTCATAGCATAACAACAGAACATTTCTAGTAAAACTTTACTAATAGATAATCATGACCTAGAGACTTGTATATTGAGGACCCACTAATGTGTGGTGCTCAATTTCTTTATGTTGGAAGCTATTGGAAATGTAGAGACACGAAGATTATCACCACAAGTTATGGTTCTGTCATTCCTTGGGAGGATTTTAAGAGTTCATGCTCCTTAAGAATTGACAAAAATGTTGAAGCCCAAGTCATCTCCACCTCCACTCTCATGTCAGTCTCTTTACCTAGGCACCTAACCCTGAGTATGAGTATTAACACATTTGCTCCATTAATTAGGTCACGGTATATATTTTGATACTTTTTAAAATTGGATTTCTAAGCTGCGCGTGGGGGTGGGGTGGTGGTGGTGGTGGTGGTGGTGGTGGTGGTGGTGGTGGTGGTGGTGGCACACGCCTTTAATTCCAGCACTTGGGAGGCAAAGCGAGGTGGATCTCTATTGGTGGATTTATTAAGGCAAATCCATGTAGTTAAAAAGGTTCATTTTGGGGGGTAACTTCCATTTAGTAAAGGGGTTGGTTACCGGATCCGGGAGAGGTGAGGTGCAGTCCAGCTGAGTTCTGTGGAGAACTCCTCTTGGTCTGCCATCCAGCATCCAGGATCACCAGGAACCAAGAGCGCTGGCACATCCAGATCTCAGGTCTTAAGGGCTCCTGTCTCGTCCCCACCTCAGGGTCCAGTCATAGGTAGGTATGAAAGTTACTGGAAGTTTCACTGGGAGTAGTACTTCCAGGTCAAAGCTGGAACAGCTACCCACTCCATCTCCCCCTTTTGTCTAACCTAATGCAAGAAAGTTCTAACGTAATACAAAACTATATACAATAGGAATGATTATCAAATATTGTCCAGGAGGAATAAGGGAACCTAGACAAGATTGAACTACAACCAACATGAACAATATCAAACTAGACACATACTAAAATCCAGAGAAGTCTGGAGGTAAATAGCACATTACAAAGATCATTCCAAAAGGTGTCCTATGCTAAAGAACCTAAATCTAATACTTAATATGTTCTAGATAAGATACAAGAAGATTGTAACTATAATTGTTAGTCTTCAATCCCATCAAAGACCTGAGAAGGAATATAATAATACCTGAGAAATGGGAGAAGGATGCAAGCAACTTTTGGGAGTCTTGTGAGAGTAGACAGAGACAGCTGGCAGCCTGGACAGTCACCTAAAGTTTCTCAGCATCTTTGGTGCATTCAAATTGGCTATAGGTCTAGAGTATCTGTCAGACCATTTTACTGTCAGCAGTCGAGGCAAGGGCAGTTCTTTGCCCAGTAGGCCATTTTGTGCCAAGGTAAAGACAAACTTCCAAATGGAAATGTCTCAGAAGCCCAACATTCTCTCGGGATCAGATCAGTGCTGCCAGGAGCAATCGTGTCTCACATTAACAGTATTCCAAATTATCAAGACATTTAAATGCCATATTCTCCAGGTCTATGAAGTGTTTGAAGATTACTTATCTATCTGACATATGTTTCTGTAAGTCTGGAGAACCTAACTAACATAACTATAGAGATGACAAGCATAGGTGACTATAAATCTGTAAGTCTTATCTACCTAGATAACCTAAGGACTAAGACTTCACATAAAAAGGGTAAACAGTCTGTAAGCAAATGTACAGTAAAAGGACAATGACTTCAAAATTGTGACAATATACAAAATAGCTAAAGCAGAGGTAGAAATGTATAGTACAAAATGCAATATGATAATAATTCTAAAAATGTATCACTATACCAAATATCCTAAACAGAGGTAGAACATACATACAGTATGACAAATATAATTTTACATTTGTATCAATATATAAAACATTTCAAATAAGATTAGAAATACATGTACATTACAACATTTATGGTTCTGTATTTATATCAATATACAAATTATCTGGAATAAGAATATAAAAATAAAAAAAGAATATAAAAATAGTTTACATTTGCATCAATATACAAGAATCCTTAACAGTGCAATTTATCTAAGGCTGGTATTTTACTAAATTAGTTTACTAGTATATACAATAATCTGCCTTAATATCATATACCTATCTATTCTCCCCCCTTTTTTTTCTTAAGGGGAATTGTAGCAGGAGTCTTAGAGAGTCTTATTAATAAAATCAAACCCGGGCCAGGTATTGGGGTAAATGCTGGAAGGTCAGAGAACCGGAACAAGCCACAGCTATCTCACCTCGCCGGATCCTCAGCTGGTCTTGTTTCCTCAGACTGGAAGCCTCTGTGTCCTCATATCTGAATGGCTCTCAGCTGAACTGTGCTTCTCGAAAGCCTGAAAGCTTAACCAGCCAAATGCTTCTCCAGGCCAAATGCTTAACCAGCTAAATGCTTCTAGTTTCTGGTCCTCACGCCTTATATACCTTTCTGCTTTCTACCACCACCACTCCCTGGGATTAAAGGCTCGCTTTCTGGGATTAAAGGCGTATGTCACCATGCCTGGCCATTTCCAATGTGGCCTTGAACTCACAGAGATCCAGAGGGATTTCTGTCTCTGGAATGCTAGGATTAAAGACGTGTGCTACCACTGCCTATCCTCATGTTTAATATTGTGGCTGTCCTGTTCTCTGACCCCAGATAAGTTTATTAGCATACACAATATTTTGGGGAACACAATACCACTACAGGGAATACTGAGTCCAATGTTTTTTTCCACCCTATTACCATTATCCCTACCCTATTACCATTATCCCAACCCTATTACCATTATCCATAACCCTCAGAAACATGAAACCTTTGAGAAAAAAGGGGTGTCATTTTCTTAGAATTGCTTCCTGCTGTTCAGGGGGCAATGGTATCTCTGCTCGGTTCTGTAAGAAAGCTCAGATAGTTAAGTCTCAGTTGGACTAACTGTAGATTCTGCAGCCAGTCTCAGAGTAATGAGTAAGATTGTCTGAGATCCTGGCTAGAAGTGTAGTATGATGATGAGTACCATGGCATGAGTACCCATGAGTACCATGGGTAGAGTTGTTGTTGTGGGACCTCATCTTCCTTCTGGAGACTTCAGAGATTGCTATTGGAAAAATCAAGAATAAGCATGGAGAGAATTAGAATCTTGAAGACAATGGTCCTTTTTTTTTTTTTGGTTTTCTTCTGTCCCACACCAGATGACTCTTCTGATATGAGACAGAAGAATCTCTCAGCCTTTTCTTTTAGCAATATACTTGGGTTTAGAGAAGGAGTGAGCCAATTCCAACTCCAAAGCCGGCTTGGTATATAATTGAAGTGGAACCACAACTTTTCTAGATTTAAAGAGATATAAATGTTAGGCAGTGAGATTTTACCCTGTGTAGATTGGTACCAATAGATTCTTTCTTTCTGCTATAGACGTCTGGATGTCCAAGGCTTTATGATTTCTGAAAGATGGGTATTTCTATTATCCTGTAAAGACAAAAACAGAACCTTACCCCAACCCTTGTTTGTTAAATTATTCTTACAACTTATAGAGATGTCACATTGGTAGATGAGCTATTACTTCTCATCAAGGGGTTTTTTCCTGTTTGAATCAAATTTTTATTAATTTTGTTGGTATGCATAGCCTTTTTTCTCCTGCAGAAACAAAAGCAAAACCCCTTCTCCAACATAGAACGTATCTTGGTTTCCATTCTGAGGTTAACACATCTTTGAAATAAACCATTTGATTTAGCTTAGAAGTTTTGTCTGTCATCCAATGTCTCTCTGCAGCTGTTGTTCTTTTCTCATCAGCATTGAGAAAATTCAAAGTTAATAAAGCATTATGCAATCTATTTCTAGGAGTCATTGTTACTTGTTGCAGTTTGTTTAGCATATCCTTCAAAGTTTGATTGGATCTTTCTATGACTGCTTGGCCTGTGGGATTGTGTACTATACCTGTAACATGCTTTATATTATAATAAGCAAAAAACTGTCTCATTTTATTGGAGACATATGCTGGGGGGCATTGTCTGTCTTAATTTGTACAGGTATCCCCATGATGGCCATAACTTCTAATAGGTGTGTAATCACAAAATCAGCCTTTTCAGAACTCATAGGAGTTGCCCACTGAAATCCTGAATAGGTGTCAATGGTATGGTGTACATACTTTAATCTTCCAAATTCTGTGAAATGGAACACATCCATCTGCCAAATTTTATTTCTTTGTATACCTTTTGGATTGCTCCCTGCAGGTAATGGAGTTTGATTACAGAATGAACAAGTAGGACATTTTTTTTACAATATCCTTGGCTTGTTGCCAAGTGATGGAGAAATCCTTCTTCAAACCTTTGCTATTTACATGGCATTTCTTATGAAATTCAAAGGCTTCTAGCATGTTACCTATTAGTAACTGATCAATCTCATCATTACCTTTGTGCTAGAGGTCCTGGCAGACCTGTAGGGGATCTGATATGTGATACATACACACACACACACACACATATGATGTTATATATATATATATGATGTTCCCTATTTCTGATGATTTCCTGCAATTGTATGAATAATGAAGCTAATTCTGCATTATCAGGAAAAATTTCAGCAGTTTCAATATATAAAACACATCTCTCTGCATATTGAGAGTCAGCGACTATATTGAGGGGTTCTGTGAAGTTCATCAGTACCATAAGAATGGCATACAGTTCTGCCTTTTGTACAGAGTTGTATGGACTTTGAACCACTTTACTTAAGTATCCTGATTTGTATCCTGCTTTCTCTAATTTATTTGCATCAGTATAGAATGTGAGGACTCCAGAAATTGGCTTTTGTTGTACAGCATGAGGAAAGACCCATTCAGTCATCTTGATGAATTCTATTCTCTTGCTTTTGGGATAACAGTTGTTAATCTCTCCCAAAAAGTTACTGCACGATCTCTGCCAGTATTCATCATCTTTCCATACTGAAGAAATTCCCTTATTATTAAAGATACTACAATTTCTACTGGATCCATTTCTGTCAACTGGCAAAGTCTTAATTTTCCTTTTTGAATCAAATCAGAGATCTTTTCTATATAAGTCTTTAACTTCTTATTTGGTTTATGTGGTAGAAATATCCATTCCAATATACTATCTTCCCTCTGCATCGAAATACCTGTGAGGGAATGTCTGGAGAGGAGTATGACCAGAATGCATTTAAAGTCTGGATTCACATGATCCACATGTGTTTCTCAAATTGTCTCTTCTACTAGAGCCATTTCCTTCTCAGATTTGGCTGGTAATTCTCTTGGACTATTTAATTCTTTGTCCTCTTTTAGAGTATTATCCAAATTTTGTAGTCCATCTTTGGGTATTCCCATAATACCCAGTAAGTTGGAAATGCTTCCTAACAATTTTTGAAACTCATTAAGAGTCTGCAATTGATCTCTCCTTGGTTGTACCTTTTGGGGTGTAATTTTTTGTAAGTCTGTCTTATATCATAAGTAATTAATAGAATCTCCTCTTTGTATTTTTTCAGGAGCAATTTGCAGTCCCCATTGAGGCAAAACTTTTTTTTACTTCTTCAAACATACTTTCTAATGTGTCTAACTTTGAATCAGCTAATAAGGTATCATCCATATAATGATAAATTATGGATTGTGGAAACTTCACATGAATTATCTCTAATGGTTTTTGTACAAAGTATTGGCACAGGGTAGGGCTGTTTAACATTCCCTGTGGGAGGACCTTCAATTGATATCCCTTGACTGGCTGGGAGTAGTTATAATTAGGTACTATGAAGGCAAATTTTCTCTATCATTTTCTTTTAAGGGTATGATAAAGAAACAGTCTTTTAAGTGAATGACTATTATAGGTCATTCTTTGGGTAGCAGAGAGGGTAAGGGTATCCCAGTCTGTAGGAAGCCCATAGGATGAATTACTTTATTAATGGCTTTCAGATCTGTCAGCATTCTCCAATTACCAGACTTTTTTTTAATAACAAATACAGGAGAATTCCAAGGGCTGGTACATTCTTCAATGTGTTGAGCATTTAACTGCTCTTGTACCAGCTGTTCTAAAGTGTGTAGCTTCTCTTTTATCAAAGGCCATTGTCCAAACCAGACAAGTTTATTAGTCTTTTTAAAGGTAATGCTGTTGGTACTTCTGAGAATTCAACAGCGGTTGTGCTCTGTTTATGTACAGCCTGAATGGTTGGTGACTGTTTTTTATAGCATGTTATGATATTATTCCTAGAAACATCATTGGTCTGTATTCCTTTTCTGAGAATGTAGGAATTTTAATCTGGGTACTCCACTGCTGTAACAGATCTCTGCCCTAAAGATTCACTGTTTGCTACATATGGCTTCAGCCTTCCTCTCTGTCCTTTTGGCCCTATGTATTCAACCCATCTTGAACTCTGTTTTAGCTAAGATAGGATTCCAAATCCTAGAAATTGGATATCTACCTCTTGAAGAGGCCAATTTGAATGCCATGATTTGGGTGTAATTATAGTCACATCCACACCCATGTCCACCAGGCCCTCCAGAACGATGCCATCAATGCAAATTCTAAGCTTTGGTCTTTGTTCATTTATGGAAGTCTGCCAAAATATTCATGTTTTATTGTGTTCTTTGGAATTTTTGATTCATCTATCAGAGCTTTTCTATCATTCAGTGCAGTATTGTTCTTTACATTTGGCATTGGTTTATTTAATTGTCTTGGAGTGAAATTTCCTCCACAGTGGCTGGAAATGTTTGAACCATGTTTGATTTGGGAGCCTGCAAAAGCCCCCCTGAGGCATTTCCTGTCAGTAAAGGGTTGCCTCATATAACTATTATTGATCTGCATTCATTGGTCCAGTGTTGGCCTTTGCCACATCTTCTACATAATCCAGAAAGTTGGGGTCTCCTGTTTGGGTTATTTCTAGAGGGAGTATTACTTCTAGGAGCACCCCATGTACAGTTTTTACTTATATGACCTGGTGTACCACATTTAAAGCATTTGGTACCATGGGGCCTTCTTCTACCTCTGGGAATTGCCTCTCCTAACCAAGCCTCATTACTATAGTTAAGAGACTCAACATCATTAGTATACTGAATTCATTCTTACAAAGGAGATGATCTGACCTTTAATGGTGTAAGTATTCTTTTGCATTCTGTATTAGCATTGTCAAACACCAAGAACTCAGTCAATACTTTTCTTAATTCTTTATCTGACACAACTTTCATTATAGTTGTGGTCAGCCTTTGTAAAAAAATCAGTGAAAGGTTCTTGTGGTTCCTAAAATATCTTTGTGTATACCTCAGTTGGTTTTCCTGCTTCTGGAATTTTTTCCCAAGCATTTAGAGCTAATGTTTAGCATAGGGATATTGTATGCTCATCATAAGTGGCTTGTACATTCCTATCAGTGAAACATCCCTCACCAAGAATTTGATCTGGGAGATCTCAAA
Organism: Peromyscus nudipes; assembly: GCA_902168325.1. Lineage (NCBI taxonomy): Eukaryota > Metazoa > Chordata > Mammalia > Rodentia > Cricetidae > Peromyscus > Peromyscus nudipes. The sequence goes on along the minus strand of CABHPH010155071.1, from coordinate 11,693 downwards.
ACCTCTGAGTTTACCTTGTTGCTCTAAATTTCTTGCCTCTTATCTCTACCAGCTTTTCCATTGTAACTGCTGGCTATATTCTAGAACAGCTGAAATTAACTGATGCCAGTCATCTGGAATGATTCTATGTGAGGTAGACCATGAATTTAACATCTGTCTTACATATGTTGAGTGTATTCCATATTTGACTATTGCTTCCTTCATATTTTTAAAGTCCCTCATCAAAATCAGTTGCAATATAAATTCTACATGTGACCCAGTATGTCTATCATCTGCTGGCCTCTCATGGATGATAACAGGATAAGCCATTGTATGAGAGCCATCTGGAGATGTTACAACCTGTATGACCTTGCACTTCTGCTTATTAGGTCCCTTGTCGTGTTTACTGAGAGTTTCTTCCAGGGCTTGCAAATGAGCACCTAGGGTCTGTTCTAGGGAGTGAATCTCTACTTTTGCAAGGAACTCCAGATTTCTCATGGAATCATGCAACTTTTTATGTTCTTCTGAAACACATGATTCCGTAGACCTTATCTTATCAGTTAATGATAATCTTTCTTCCTTATAAAGTGTCTGAGTAGCTGCAACTTTACCCTGGAGAGTTACTGTTCTATCCATTAAATATTCATATTTATTATCAATAAAATCAATTTTGGCTATATATTTATTATTAATGGACTGACGTTCTTGTATTAAGTTAGCAGATTCCAAACTACAAAGCCTGTTTTGTAAATCTTTATTACTATCTTGTAAATCCTGGTTAGCAGATTCCAGAGAAAGAATCTTTTTATGTAAGCCTTCATTGCTATCTTCTAAAGCCTATATCAGTCCCAATAATGACTCATCTTTGTTATTATTAGTAAACCAGTATTTGAATGCTGTGTGAATTATTACAATAAATACCAAAATGGTACAGGCCAGATATGCCTTAGGAAGGTTATATATTTCCAGAAAAATGTCATTCATCATACAGGCAAAAAAAGTTTTTAAATTCTTGTGTAGTAATGTTTTTGGCCATATTATAAGAATTACTCAAAATTTGTTAGTCAGTTTTAAGTTGCTTACAAACTGTATGGCCGTGGCAGGCTTCTTGCTAACTGTTCTTATATCTTAAATTAATCCATTTCTATAAATCTATACCTTGCCACATGGCTCATGGCTTACCAGCATCTTCACATGCTGCTTGTCATGGCGGCGGCTGGCAGTATCTCCTCCCACCTTCCTGTTCTCTCAATTTTCCTCTCTGTTAGTCCCTCCTATACTTCCTGCCTGGCCACTGACCAATCAGTGTTTTATTTATTGACCAATCAGAGCAATTTGACATACAGACCATCCCACAGCACAAGGCCCTAGGGTGAAACCAAGTAGTACTGTTCTAATAAACAAACAACAAACAAAATTAAATAGTAAAATGACTCCTAATGACATTCTAATACAGTCATAGATCATAGATCAATGCCTTGCTCAGCTATCATCAGAGAAGTTTCTCCTGCAGCAGATGGGAACAAATACAGACACCCACAGCCAGACATCAAGAGAGTAAGAGACCTTGGAATACTCAACCCTAAATGGGATACCTCCATCAAATCCCACCCCCCTCAGGGCTCAGGGAACCCCACAGAAGACTTGGTAGAGTGTGAGAACCAAAGGAAATGGAGGACACCATGTAGCTAGAGTTTTCCTACCGGGCCCACAGTCAGGACAAATCTCTGTCACCCGCCAGTCCCACAGCCGCTCAGACCCAACCAAGTAAACACAGAGACTTATATTGTTTACAAACTGTATGGCCGTGGCAGGCTTCTTGCTAACTGTTCTTATATCTTAAATTAATCCATTTCTATAAATCTATACCTTGCCACGTGGCTTGTGGCTTACCGGCATCTTCACATGCTGTTTGTCATGGTGGCGGCTGGCAGTGTCTCCGGCTCAGCCTTCCACTTCCCAGAATTCTCTCCTCCTTGTCCCGCCTATACTTCTTCCTGCCTGACCACTGGCCAATCAGTGTTTTATTTATTGACCAATAAGCAACATGTTTGACATACAGACCATCCCACACAACACCAAGAAAACAAGGACCTCCAAATCAACATGATCAAAGCTCATATGAACTCATAGATACTGAGGCAGCATGGGCAGGGCCTGCTCAGGTCTGCACCAGGCCCTCTGCACTTATACTATTGATTCCAGTTTAGTGTTTTTAAGGGATTCCTGCATGAGCAAATAAGTGAATCTCTGACTCTTGTGCCTTCTCTTGGGTTCTTTTCCTTCTATTTTTTTTCTTGTCCAATTCTGTTATAATAGTTTCTTTTTCTTATTATATTATATTTTACTTTATTATTATCCCTTAGAAGCCTGCTTGTTTCCCAATGAGAGACAGAAAGAGAGTGGATCTGCATGAGAGGAAAGTAGGGAGGAACTGAGAGAAGTAGAGGGAGGGAAAACTATAATTGAGATATACTATATGAGAAAAAATCTATTTTCAATAAAAGGAAAAAAGCAAAAATAAAATATTTTAAAAAGGGATCTTAAGGTAGACATGTTCCCTCCTATCCAGATCTTATTGGGATAAAGTAAGCCCACTGTTGTGTTACAGTGATAACTGATCATTGTCAGTCCAACTTCTAGCCATTATCTGAATACTACTTTATTTAAATTGCATTTAAATTTCAATGATATCAGTTTCATCCCTGAATGCATGGAAATATTCTGAATTCACATCTCACTTACCATTTCCTTGTGTGCACAGCTTTAATGGCAATGTGTTATTAGATTATTTGAGCTGAGCATCCATGTGACAAGGATGTGTCCCATGATCAGATGTGTTTTGCATTCAAATTGCTTCCATTTATCATATTTTAAGAGCATAATTAGCAGCTTGGGGAATAATAAGCATAGATAGCCTTAGGTTCTAATACAGCTACTTCAGGCCTTAATTTCTCTGGTTTGAAAAATCAGAATTAACATGTGGCCATTAGGGATTGTCCAAATATTATTATTCAGCACTTTTGATGAGTTACAATATTAATTAAATGTTACAACTAAAGGACACTCTATGCAAATTAGGGAAATTAGGAGAAATTTATATTTTTTGCTTAATCCAGATCATGCATAAGAAGTAAATTTGTTGGTTTCCATGTAGGTGAAAGAAGCCACATTTCCCATCAAGTAGAAGGTGTGCACACATCATTGCAGCCTGTATGCATGCCAGTGATGACTAATTTGACATTTGTATCAAGGTTCTAAATGTTTTGACATTGCAAAGTCCATAATACTACAATCCCTCTGATCTATGCCATGAATAATGACAAGAAGCCCCGCTCATGTATGCATCACTTAGAAGAGAAGAATCCTCTCATGGAACTGCACTTGTTTCTAAAAGGTGCTTGAATACTTCTGAACCACAGAGACTGTGCTAAGCATTCGATCTTATGTTGGAAGATATATCACTGTTATTCCTAATGTATAGACAGGGAACATTAGGTTTGGAAAAATTCAGTCATTTCTTTAAGATCAAGGAATGGTAAATGAATAAGATTCAGGGCTCAATTTTTAAAGATTTATTGTGTGTGTGTGTGTGTGTGTGTGTGTGTGTGTGTATGTGTGTGTGTGTGTGTGTGCAGGTGTCCAAGGAGGCCAGAAGAGGGAATCAGGTCCACAAGAGTTAAAGTTAGAGGCAGTTGTAAGCTACCCAATATGTGTACTGCAAACTGAACTCAAGTCCTCTGAAAGAGCAGCAAGTGCTCTTAACTGCTGAGCCAACTCTCCAACCACACAATCTCATTTAAAACAAAACAAAATAGTGGAAGTACTCCACTATTTAGAACTTGTTGGAAAAAAAATTATTTTCAAAATACTGTGATGTGGGAAGTTTGCCTAGGGTTTCATATCACCATAGAGGAAGGACACTTAACTTAAATGCTGATTCCTAGAAAGCATTGTGGACCAGATGGATATGATTTCTTAAATACTTAAAAACCAGCTTTTTCCTGAACATAGCACTAAGCATATAAAGACAGTCTTTGGGAATCTGCGTGAGTAACTGGATTGTATAATGAACTCCAGGCTTTGAATAAGAAGAGTATTGTAAATCATTTAGCCTGGTTATAGAAATCAAGGACTAGGGATTCAGGGAGGTCAATTCACTAGCTGAAGGTCAGAGTGGCACTTCTTGGCAGACACAGTACAATGCTAATATCTCAGGACTTCTTTCTACAATGTCATTATTTACAGTGCAAATTATAAATTCTGTAGACACAAGGACTTGGGTAAAAAGTATTAGGATAAGACAGAAACACTGCTGGAATTTTTATTCTCAACAGACTTTATCACTGGCAGTGTGACACTCAGAGATGAGGATGACAATTAGTATAGTCTACTTCTTTTTGGAGAAGCAGCTTTGATACTCAAGATCATATTTTATACTATCTAGAGACATTTTTGATTGGCAAGACTGGGGGAGGAGTTAATGGAATCTAGTGGCTAGAAGCCAATGGTGCTATTAAATATCGTGTAATGAATGGAATGTCCCTGTTACTATAGCACTTATGCACAGATAACCTTTTTCCAGTAATTATCTGGTCAGGTTGTCAGGAGTGCTCATGCTGACCATACTTCTGTATTCCAGTGTAATGCCATCTGTGTCCAAGTGAGTGTAGCTGCAGTGTCTAGAGTTCAAGTTTCACTCAACCATTAATATTCATTGTGGGTCTATTCTTGCACCAATCTTTATGAAATTTCTCCCAGTAAAAGGATGAGGATACACACAGCACAGCCTATATATAGCATCTGCCTCACAGTATAGTGAAGGATATCTTTGAGGTCTGAACTAATGAAATCAGACATTAAAGGGATTTTAGAACTGAGAGTGATGGCTTATGCCTGTGTTCCTAGCACTGAAGAGACTTTGGCTGGAGGATTGCCGTGAGTTCCAGGCCTGACTGCATTGTCTCAAAATATAAAAGGAATATTGGCAATGGAAACTTGCACTAATGGGCTTACACAGAGGGAGAGCTTCCCATCAAGGAGTTCCAGTCTGTCTAAGGAGCCAGGCATGTCTCCATTGTTAATGACAGTTGATCGACACGTAATAGGGAAGCTGCTTGCTATACCCATGCTGCTCCTAGGACAGTGGGCCAGTATGTAGCCTGTAGGCTTATGCAATACTTCACTGAGAAAGTAACATCTAGGATACAATTTTAAGAGAAAAATAAAAGGAATAAGTCTAGTTTCATGGAACCTCTGTACAAAACTGCTAATCTAGATCACAGAGAAAGTTAAGGGTGGGATGAGCAGGATGAAGAGGAGCATGGCAAGTTTGTGCCAAGACTTCAGGTCTATCATCATTGAGATCTTTTTGGTCTTCTTTTAACATGTTACTTTTTAAATCTTTTTATTGCTTGAGAGCATGTATATAATGTGTTTGGATCAAACACCCCCTCCAACTCCTCCTGTCCTACCCTCCCTTTATCTTTTAACCACTTTTCCTCCCCAAAGACCTGTGCATTTTTAAACCCACCAAGTCTACTTGATGCTGCAGAACTGGCAGAAAATCAGGATGATCCACTGAACATGTGTAGCAACTCCGGGACCACATCCCTAAAGAAAACTAACTCTCCATCTACCAGATTTGTTTATTCAGTATTCTTGGGATGCACAAAATATGATGCAGCTCTCACTGTGGCATTTCAAGGAATGGGGACTTTTGGAAAGACATTCCAAATTTCAAATAAGGCTTTCTAGTACTAAAAATAATTAAGAGAGTTTATACCACCTGGGAGTAGGAGATGATTTTTGTTTTGATTTGCCTGTTTTATTTTTTTCCTGCTTTATGAAAATGTGCTCAGAAGAGTAATGGTATACCCCTGAATTTCATAGCATTTTCACAGAATATCACACCTTTCCCAGGAGTAGACACCAAATGACAGAAAAATCAAGATGCTGGTGTTCTGGTTTCATTCTGACCAAAAGCAACTAGGAGAAGTAAGAGTTTGTTTTTCCTCACACCTCCAGATCCCAGTCCATCACTGAGAAAAGTCAGGGTAGGAACTCCAGGCAGGAACCTGAAGCAGAAACTGTGAAGGAGTGCTGCTTGCCGGCTCACTGACTGGATTGCTTTCACTCATGCTCTGCTAGCTTTCTCTGCAGCCTAAGGCCACCTGCCCAGGAAATGGCTTGGCACACTTCTTCAAGTGTCCACAGGCCAACCTGATGAAGACAAATACCCCACTGAGGCCCTTTTCAGGTGATTTCAGGCTGTGTCAAGTTGACAGTTAATGCTAACTGGGACAAAAGGGAATGATCACTATACAACAAACACAGCCGTGCCTTCCTTTGGAGCGTACTTGTGGTGCTTAAAACAGCCACTAAATGGCAAAATGCTACAGCCTGAGGTGCTTGTTTAATGCACAATTTGCTAGCAACATGACTAAACCAAACAGAGAAGTAGCAATGTGTGTGTGTAGAGGTCAAGGGGCAAAGAGAAAAAGTCACAAAGTCCAGAATCCCAACAGCCTGATTTGAATCTGAGTTCAGCCTCTTGCTTACCCCTTGGCCAGGTAAAATGTGCGAAAGTTGGATTTAATTGCCAGCACATTGAGTCCCTGGTTGTTAACTCAGAAACTGAATACTGGTGGAGAAATGATGCATGGAAACTAGGAAACACAGAGCTGAATGAAAAGTGTGTCAAACTGATGCTGCTATTAGATGTGTTTTCTCTCAAAGTGATGTGTTATTTTACATAGTTCTGATACCAAAACAATCATAAGGTCCAGACAGCTCATGCATGCTGTTGTTTTATTTAATTATCTATTTGGGATTTTTGTGTGGGTATGCAAGCTCGTGTGTGTATGTTAGCATGCATAGAGAAGCCAGAGAACAACCTTAGTTGTCAGATTGAATCTCTTTCCATCCTGTTTCTTAAGATACGGTCTCTCCTGAGGGATCTGGATCAGGCTAGGCCCTGAGTGGAGCTCTGGGAGTCCAATTAGTGAGAAAGAGGAGGGTCTATATGAGCGAGAATTGTTGAGACCAAGGTTGGATAAAGCACAGGGACAAATAGCCAAATGAATGGAAACACATGAACTATGAACCAATGGCTGAGGGGCCCCCAATTGGATCAGGCCCTCTGAATGGGTGAGACAGTTGATTGGCTTGATCTGTTTGGGAGGCATCCAGGCAGTGGGACCAGGTCCTGTGCTCATTGCATGAGTTGGCTGTTTGAAACCTGGGGCTTATGCAGGGTTGCTTGGCTCAGCCTGGGAGGAGGGGACTGGCCCTGCCTGGACCTAGTCTACCAGGTTGATCTCAGTCCTGGGGGAGGCTTTGCCCTGGAGGAGGTGGGAACGGGGGGGGGGGGCTGGGGGGAAGGAGAGGGGGCGGGAGGAGGGAGAACAAGGGAATCTGTGGCTGATATGTAGAACTGAATGGTATTGTTAAAAAAAAAAAAAGATACGGTCTCTCGCTGAACCTGGAGCTCACTAATTCAGCTATACTGTCAGGCTTGCAAATTCCAGGAATCCTCCTTTCTCTGACTCCCCAGCACTGAGATTCACCCAGCTTTCTACACAGGGGCTGAGACTTGAACTCAGGTTTACTGAGACATCACTCCAACCCCATATGTGTTTATACTTTCAGTGTTTTGACGATATCCAAAGACAGTACTAAGAAAAGGAAGATATATTTTAAGATGTAGAAAAGTTGGACATGACTTGGAACTGTTCATTTTGTTAAGATTTTGATAATTTGAAGTCATTTGAAGACTTGGTGGATTATTATTACCATTTATTACAATAATACTCATGTTGTCTGGATCATTGTGTTCTATCTATCCATATATATATACATATACATATACATATACATATACATATACATATACATATATATACACATACATACATACCTCTCTATCTCCAAAAGATTTTTAGTACTGCTAAGGACCAAGTCCAGGGCCTGGCATGTGCTAAGGAAGCATTCTACCACTGAGCAACATCCCCAGCACTTGTTGATTCTGTTTGTTTTGGAGCATGATCACTCTGTATAACCCAAGCAGACTTTAATGCTTGACATCTCTCTGCCCCATCTCTACCTCCTAAGTACAGCATTACAAGCGTGCACCACCAAGTCCAGCTTTTTCTGTCCTTTAAAAGGTAGCACCAGGTTCCCAAAATTCTATTGTCAATGATAAGTATGGATTCTAAAAATAATTAATGAAATAGTTGCATTTTTTTTTTTAGTTCTAAGAGTGCTGTACTTTGTGAAAGAAGTTTAGTGAACTTCTACAGATTTCCCAGAGGGTCTAAAGAAGCGCATCAGAATGTCACTAGCACTTATAATGATCATAAAATAATGGCAGAGACAATGTCTTTGTCTTTAGGGAACTGTATCAGAAAATATGGAATGTTTGATTATTTTTAGGTTGCACATTTGCTCCAAATTTGTATTTGTGGGGCATATATATATATATATATATATATATATTTTTCATCCATTCCCTGCCTATGGTTGCTACGTTTCCCCTACCAAATTGAATGATTACAGCTCCTTGTTTACACTGGAAGGTGAGTTGACCTGCTATTTAAAATGTAAAACAAAGTGTCCAAGCTGCCACAAGCATCTTTAACAGACTGAACAAGGGGGAGAGTAATTGAAAGTGGGCAGAGCAAGCAATTAATTCCACGGCTCATCAAATCACGAAGTCCCCCTGCTAGACTGCTATATACTGCTATAATTTTATGATTTGGGAATAAAATCCACAACATATCCAAAAAGTTTCCTTTCTATAAAGCAAGCACACAAGACCACATCTGGTCTTTTAGGGTAATTAATATATTGATAGTTAAATCAATTGCTATGCTTATAGGATGGTCTCATGAGTTACTTAATAATTAAGAAACCACCTTACTGAATGTAGTGGTGCATGCCTGCAATATCAGAGCTCTGGAGGCTAAGACAAGAGCATTATAAGTTCTTGGCCTGCCTGGGTTACATAGTGAGTTCAAGGCCAACGTGGGCTACATTGTGAGGCATTGTCTCAAACAAACAAATGAAAATAATACAACAAAAACATATTACAAACTTTCTTTGTCTTAAACAGTGTGCCACATGCTAGGAATACGTTAGGGAACAAGACAAGGCATCTCTCCTTAGAGCATGCTAGAGTGTGTGAGGTTACTCTAATGTTACTAGGGAATGATTGTGGGTCAGAGCTGGACAGAGAAGCTCTCACAGGCTACCTCTTTCATTCAAAAAAGAAAGTATATTATTATAATATAAGGCCACCCAACACAGTACACCAGTGTGACAAAATGTGGGCATTCCTTATTGTTGACACCACTGCTCTAAGAGGTCCCAGGGGCCTGTGAAAATGGAGTGAATCCAGAGGGATGAGATTAGAGTCAACTTCTCAAGTGCCTGCTGTCAGGGCCCCACAAAGTCATCAGTCTGGTGCCTCCTGTTTTGATACACAAGCTAGAGGCTTCAAGAACGAAGAGGCCACCCGCAGGAAGGGGATAGTCAAACCAAATCCTGATAATAAGTAATGGTTAGTAGAACTGTCTTTGGAGAGATAAATGTACCTGCTTTCCTCCTTCTCCGGATGACCCTTTCCATTTCTTGATTGAAAATGAGCAGTTTTTCCATGACTTATTATCCAAGATACAAAAAAAGGCTTTTTATTGAAGATCAAATGAGAAGAATAATAATCTAATTAAGGATCCAATCCTTTAGCATACAACAAGTTATACATACATATACACAAGGAAGATGAAAGTGGAGTCCTTTGGCTGTTGGATGGCTGATATCATTTGTCCTGTTCCTCAGAAACTAGTTTTCTACTTGATTGATATGTACTGATGACTAAACTATTCAGCCTCTGAAAACAGAGACAATTACCACTGCGAGTCTCCTAGGATATCTGAAAGAATCAACTAAGTCAATATAAGAGGTGCTTAGAAGGTAGGTTTGCAGGCACCAAGTACCCATCAGTGTTTCATTTTCCTGCATACTCAAAAACATCTGCAGCATCAAGGGAATGCAACTGTCAACAGACAGGAGAAAGCCAAGGGTGATATTCTGCTCCTGACTTGAAGCTGAGGTTTTGGAGGGGACAGCACTTGGTGGGATTTTCTTCATCAAATCCCAGACCTTGCTTCTGTATTTCCCGAGCTAAACCAAGATGACTTGTTTTTGGGAAGTGGGTCACTGGGAACAAGGGGATGGGGTAGAATATTTTATGGAAGATGAGTCTGTGGGAACTCTTTATTATCTAGGCAGAAAAAGAAAGGAGCTCTCTTGCAGTGACAAGAGAGAAGTGGTGTCCAAATCTGGACCTAGACAGGGGCTCCAGCATAATTCACATCCTTGAGATTTGACCAATAAGGAGTAGAAAATTTCTCAGAATCCTTTGGTGAGAGTCCTGTCTCTGTATCAACTAGAAGCCACAGAGTAAAGCTGGTCTCTGAAGAAAGTTCTGAATCCAAGTCCACCCAGGTACTGCTGTTGCTGCTTTTCACAGATCCGGGGATCCTCTGTGCTCAAAGCCAGAAGACGTCCAGGGACAGACTCATCCAGTAACTTTGGAGATCCTGTACAACAAGGAGGCTGCAGCATGGGTAAATTCCCATTGCATGTAAATGTCTGGAAACATTGGTTAATACCAGGCCCCTATGACAGCTGGCATGATTAGCCACTGTAAGAAAGATCCGGTGTGAGGAGCATAAGAACTTCTCCAGAACACTGACTTAAGAGAGGAGGCTATGGGGACTGTGAATGGCTTCACACACATCATTAGGATTGTTCCAGTCTTCACACAACAGCCTACTTGGGAATAAGGAGAAAAACAAAAGGCATGGATTAGAGACAGGCAGTCATGACACAGGTCTTAAACTTTGCAAGCACTTTCTCCCAATGAACCTGGGCTAAATAGAGCTTTGTGTTAGGAAACTATGACCTCAAATTGGTTTGTTTTTAATGGGGCTGTGGGTTCCCTGTTTCCTTGCCATTGAATTGTTACTGGTAAGAGTTGTCATCAGAACATTTGGGACAACTGCATTTGTCCTTGTTTGAATAGGATTAAACCTGATCAGAAAACTAGAAAGGGGTCATCTGTGGGGAGGGAGAAGAATGATCTGAAGAGAGGAGACATTGGTAAAAGGAATCAGGGAAGGGGAAAAATGGGGATGGATCTTTAACTGAGTAGAAGGATGGGATAGGAGGGCAGAAGTTGAGTGGGGAATGGATAACTAACACTAAGGATATCTAGAAAAGCCAAATGGAAACATATCATATTATAAGTTTCATATATATGAGTATGTATATTCATATTAAAGAGTTTCATTGGAGGTACCATACACAAGGGATGATGCTCTTCCTAGAAGCCTTAAGTTATAAGCTAAAATGCCCAGTGCCAGGTGTTGTATAATTCCCAACAAGTTGTTGGTAGGGATGTCTTAGAGAACCCTAAACAATATGGAATATTGCCATTGTCTTTGGTTGCCCATCAAAACTTGATGGTAAGATCCTATCCCTGATGACACCACACATTTTGGTGATAGGATATAGAGAAATGGAGGTGGTATTGTTCAGGAAGCTTCCTCCTTTCTGTCTATAGCTTGGATAGTACTGAAAGGTACTATGTAAGTATCTTGAGGAAGGTACTCACCAACAGTCTTACTCAGATATCAACCCTGTCTGAGTTA
>CABHPH010155070.1:17468-90886 GCA_902168325.1 Peromyscus nudipes | reverse complement strand
ACATTCTGAGTGAGGTAACCCAGACCCAGAAAGACAAATACGGTATGTACTCACTCATAAGTGGATATTAGATAAAAAGCAAAAGATAACCAGGCTATAATCCACAACTCCAGAGAAACTAGGTAACAAGGAAGGATATGCATAAATTGCCCTTGGAGTGGGAAATAGATAAGATCTCCTGGGCAAACTGAGTGAGAAGTGGGGATGGAATGGGGGACAAGAACATGAAGGAACTGAATGGTTGAATAGGAGGAGGGATGGAGAGGGAGAGTGATGAAAGAGATATCTTGATAGAGGGTGACATTATGGGTTTAGGGAGAAATCTGGTGCTAGGGAAATTCCCAGGAATCCTCAAAGATGACCCCACTAAGACTCCTAGCACTAATGGAGAGGGTGCTTGAACTGGCTTTCTTCTGTAATCAGATTGTTGGCAACCCTAATTGTCATCATAGAGCCTTCATCTAGTGACTGATAGAAGCAGATGCAGAGATCCACAGCTAGGCACTGGCCTGAACACCTGGAGTCTAGCTGAAGAGAAGGAGGAGGTATTGTATGATCGGGGTGGGGAGGTCAAGATCATGATAGAGAAACCCACAGAGACAGTTGACCTAAGCTAGTGGGAGTTCAGGGACTCTGGACTGACAGCTGAGGAACCTGTACAGGACCAAACTAGGCCTTCCGAGTGTAAGTGACAGTTGTGTGGCTTGGTCTGTTTGTGGAGCCCTGGCAGTGGGACCAGGATTTATTCCTTGTGCATGAATTCACTTTTTGGATCCCATTCCCTATGGTGATATACTAGGTCAGCCTTAATGCGGGGAGGGGGGGGTATGGAAAGGTTTGGTCCTGCTTCAACTTGATGTGACAGACTTTGTTGACTCCTCACTGGAGGCTTATTCTCTAAGAGGAATGGATGAAAGGTGGAGTGGGGGACCTGGTGCGGAGAGGAGGAGAGGGAGGGGAAACTGCGGTTGGTATGTAAAATGAAAAATAAATTTAAATTTAAAAAAATGTGTATATGAATAGATACCAAAATATTTAAGTAGAAAGGAATCCTCAAATGAAGTTTCAACGTGAAGAATTTTCAGGAATGTACACAAAAAAACTATGAAAATGTAAGAATTAATGACAACTGCTTTAAGGCTACTATCAGCTTCCTTAGGGCTGGATTATGGTACAATTCCCAACAGATGGCATTTTAGACTTAGTCAAACAAAATACATGGGATTATACTGTGCTCTAGATCCAATGCTAATGGTAGATGTCAATCTGTGATGGGTAAAACAGTGTCATTGAAAAAATGCAATTTTGGGAGAGGGACATTTCAAGTACATATGATAATCTTATTGAACCACTTAGGGGCCAGAATTCCTGTTATCTATGTTTGATTATGACATATAATCATGAATTCACCTAGTTGAAAAGACAAGAGAAAGTTATCTAGAAATTAAGCAGTAAGCATATAAACAAAAAGACATGAATGAAAGTTTCAAAAGCACTAAAATTTTTTGTACAAGTGGCATAAAAGTCCTAAAGGCATGCATACATAGACAGTACAAAAAAGTGTAATTTCTTTACACAGATAGAACACATGAAGTCACGAGGTAAAAGTGGCATGGGTGGATATGGAAAGAAATTTAAGGTATAGAACAGGGTATAGATGTGAGCAAATCACATTATAAACATGAATGAAAATTACAAATACATAGTTAAAATTAAAAATAAAACTTAGAAAAATATATTATATTGGTCAATACACACAATAATTTCTTAACAGAAATCAGTGAGTCAAGTTATTCTTTTTGTTTAACTTTTTCATTAGTATATATTCATTTTATAAAGTAATGGGTTTCATATTTGGAGCTTTTTCTTAAATTCATGGAACATATTTTGACAATATCCACACTCCTAGACCTTGTATGCATGAAATAGATTTCTAACATAGCAAGGTTTCTAAAAATTAAAATTCATGCTCTAATAGCAGGCTACCATTCAACCACTTTCAGGACACAGATATCCATATCAGAAAAAGGGTAGGTGTGGTTGTTACAGGCTGAAGGATGGTGCATCTGTGTAGGTGGTACCTTCTTACTGACTAGTATGCTTTCTTCACTCAGATATTAGCTTGTCTTTTTTTTATTCTCTAGGAAATTAAATATTTCCTAAGATAAGTTAATGATTTGGTTGTTTTGATTTCAATTACAGAACTGGAGTCAAGTGTGTAAATCAGACGACCAGACCTGCTCCAGCAGAAGGTATTATGCTGATCATATTGATCGGTTCACAGATGATTTTATAACAATCCAACAGACATAACAGACCAATAGTGGTGGAGCTCTTGAGCTCCTCCTCCTTTTCCACCTTCTCTGTTTTTCTCTCCCCTGTAGTCAGAAGTTTTCCTGTGTCCCACCTGGCCTGCGGTTGGGACAAATTTCGCACCCACAGTCCGGCAGCCTTTTATAAATTTAACCCAGGATATGAAGGCTTATAAATGCCAGCCCCCATCTTCACACCCAGTGAAGCCCAGGTACCGAAGCTAGGTACATGAAAATGTCACTGAATGCAAAGGAAGATGACAATGTAAACACTCTTAATTCGAACTATTCATGGGCTAATTTTGACTCTGGGATGGCCAGGTATGTCTTGCTCAACTTAGATATGTTTCTATTTTATGTTATCATAGTTATCATAGGAGGACTTCCAAGACAGTGTTCAGAGTATTCATGGTATGTTCTTGAGATACTCTGGTTTGTGGTAGCATCTTTCATGTCAAACTGCTTGGGTTAATGCCTATGGCACTCCCTTGGGTATCTTCCAACTTCTAAAACCTTCTGTTCCTCAGTTTCTTTTGCAGTAAATGACAACAAAAGCTCCTTAATTATAGAGGACTTATAAAAGATGATAATAAAGGAAATATTTTGATATGCTTTTCACATTCTGATTAATCAATAGGTATTAATACTGCTTTATAATGATTTATTGTTTGTTGTTCCCCTAAGCATGCTAAGGAGCATTTGATTGGATCATTTGTTTTGTTACAAACAGCAAACTTGTGTCACCCAATTTTAAATTACTGACTTTTAAATTTTGTGGCAGTGGTTTCGAAAATAAGTCATCCATGTATCATGATTGTTGACATTTTTCAATATGATCTGTTCCTGCAACTAATTTTGTAAAATGGTATGTCACTAGTGACATATGGTACCCTGTGAGAGTCTGTTATTTAAGAAATGGCTAACACATGACCAAAAGGAGTAGGTGATAAAACAATGATAAGCATTTTCTTATGTTCTAATTTCTCTACAAAATAGTAACTACAAACTATAGGAAAGCTTATTTTTTTTTCTAATGGAACGTCAACGGAAGGGACTATTATCAAAATAATTTTGTGAATTGCTTTTGAGATACTAATTTACATTTAGAATTACTTAAAGTTTTTGAAATCTATTTATTGATTGGATTTGTTTTTTAGCTGGAGTAAAAAGGTGAGATTAAAGTTTCAGAACAAGATCTGTCCTGGCAGCATACACAATGAATTGGAACGGGAACAAAAAGAATTCACACAAAGAAAAAATTCACACAAAGAAAAAGATAGAGCAAAAGTGTGCCTGCATGTTTTGTGTGTGTCCTGCACTCTACTCCACTGATTCCTTTGAGAGGAGTGAAATAGTAAAGCTCATCTCATCTCTAAGGTCTATTAGAATGGATTGCACAGATGCCCAAATGTCTATTAAATGAGAACATTTTGATGGCTTTTCCTGACTTTCCAACTCAAGCTAAACATCTAAAAACAAGAAAATTCCATTATCCATGTAGTCACACTGTAAGGATGGCATATATTTCATGTTAAACATATTTTAATAAAAATTATTTTTAAGGGTGTGGCGAGATGGCCTAGTAGTTTTGAGCACTTGCTGCTCTTGCAGATAATTCAGGTTCAGTTCTAAGCAGTCATATGTGGTTTACAAACCTTCTGTAACTCCAGCTTCAGGCAATCCATTGCTGTCTTATGGACACTTTGTGCACTCCAGTATAGCATACTCATGCAAAATACTCTTGCACATAAAATAAAAATAAATAAACTATTTTATAATTATGCCACTGAACTAAGAAAAAAATAATATTTGCAGGCTAACTATGAACTGATACTGCTCTAGTTAGTGAAAGAATAGCTGGAGTGATATGTTGTGTACACTAATAAATTTGCCTGAGGATCAGAGGACAGAGCCTGCCACTAGATTAGACATAGAGTTCAGGCAGTGGTGGCACACACCTTTAATCCCAGAACTTGAGATTTCATGCCTTTGCTTGGGAAGCACACATGCCTTTAATCCCAGGAAGTAATATGGCAGGGCAGAGAAAGGTATATAAGGCATGAAGAAACAGCAACTTGATCTCTTTAGGCTGAGGATTTCATAGAGCTAAGAACCAGTGGCTGGCCGTTCTACTTCTCTTATCTTTCAGCTTTCACCCTGATATCTGGCTCTGGGTTTTTATTAAAAATATCATCTAAGATTTGAACAACATATAGCTGTACAGAAAACATAGTCCAAACACAGGAATGTAAAAATTGAATAAAGATAAATATAAAAAAAAACTCTTTAGTGAAAATGATTGTTAAAGAAGACTTAACTTCATATGGGTTTTGTTTTACAGTTCCTTTGCACTAACAAAATTGATTCTGTAAGATGCAAGTTTTGCCAGGTGGTGGTGGTGCACACCTTTAATCCCAGCACTTGGGAGGCAGAGGCAGGCAGATCTCTGTGAGTTCGAGGCCAGCCTGGTCTACAGAGCCAGATCCAGGAAAGGCACCAAAACAACATGGTAAAAAAAAAAGAGGCAAGTTTTGTGTTCCTTTTATAAATCACAAATACAGTTGTGTTCTGTTTCTCTGTTCTATATTTTTAAAATCCACATAATTTCTATCTATATTTGTGTGTGATGTTTTTGTCATTTTTTCTAGCTATCTTTTAAAGAATAAAGGATCCCATTTGGAAAATGTTTATCACCAAGAAAAATGTAGCTTCTTTAAACTCAGAATCCTATATTTTATACCATATATTTATGCTGAAATTAAAATTTCAAGGCTGTGAGTAAAAACATCATCACTTTAAACTCAGTTTCTTGCTCATTGCTCTCAATAATAACAGTATGCATTAATACATAATGGAATGAATAAAAAATGAATGTGTGCACACATCAGTAAGTGTTACCTGATCAATTCTGATTTTATTGTTTCAGATACGGATTGGTATCATATGTATAGAAAACTAAAAATCTGTGATTAAGTAGACAACAAAGGACTATGTGATCTATCTCCAATTATGTTTTCTGCCCTTGATTTCTGGCACTGTTAAAATTTTTCTCAGTAGCTATTAGGGCAAGTTTGAACTACTTTGCAACATTCTTCTCTCATTCATTCATTTTTTTCCAATTATTGTATGTCCTTTCTGTCCCTATCCAAGTGTATTTTTTGTGCTAAAATGTTTTAAGAATGGAAATGGTTTTAGTAAGACATCAGCAAATCTCCCAAAGAAGTGTGGATGTGTTCATGGCCTTAAGGTATTCTACATAGAAAAATCATTTCCCTTTCCCCTCTCTATGAAATAAATCTTTTAAAATGTAGAAAGGCATCATGTTAAGTCTTCCTAAGAGATGTGTGTGTGTGTGTGTGTGTGTGCATGTGTGTGAGCATGTGTGTGTGTTCATGTGTATGTGTGTGTGGTGTTCATGTGTGTGTGTGTTTAGGTATAGAGAAAAACAACTGAATAATTAATTACTATGCATCATTGTTGAAATTAAAAACTTGAATAATGCATGATCCAGATCCTTATTACCTAGAGTTCAAATGCAAAACTGCAAATACTTACATTTTTACCTTGGATCCAATAATTTAAAATATCCAGATAAAAGTATATAAATAGTAAAGTAAAAATATTTTGCATTAAATTTTATAATTGAGAGAAGTAGTACACAGTGCCATAAGTGAAACTTGTGCCAACTTTCATGCCGTGTAGAATTGAAAATCGCTATGGTAGGCAGAGTAATACCCAATATAAAACGTGTACAGATTTTAAACCTCAGAATCTGTGAATATATCATATTACATGACAAAGAGACACAAAATTCCAAATGGATTTAGCTTTGCTCATTGGCTGACTTTAAAATGAGAGGTTGTCTTGGGCATCCTGTTGAGGTCAGTCAGTATAATCACTAGGGTCCTATAAAATAAAAAAAGCAAGTGAGTGTGGATGTCAGAGTCCAAAAGAGGTTTTGGCAATTCTCTCTGCTGGTTTGGACCATGAAGGAAGTTACCACAAACCAAAGTGGGCAGGCAGCCTCTGCCATGTGGAGAAAGCAAGGAAAACTCCACCCCAGAGTCCAGCCTTACTAGACTCTTGGTGGAGTTTGAGCTGAATGTTCTTTTGTTTGTGTGCTTGCTTTTAATTGATAGGAAGGGAATGTAGCCCCTTAACACCATAAACTATACCATCGAGTGTCCTATATTTGGGGAAATCACCTTTGGGTCAACACATTGGGAGAACAATGGGTAAACCCTGTCCTATGAAAATAACCTTCTTGATGTTGGTATGTTTTGTGTCAGGCGAGTGAGGCATATTTTAGACCTCTTGCATCTAGAGCTGTAAGATAATGAATGTGTGCTGTAAGTCACTATGCTTGTGGCCATTTTTATAGGAGTAGTAAGGAATGACACTAAGACAATGGTGTAATAAATAAGAAATACTAGAAAAATGAAATGCAAAAAGTGAAGTCAAACCAGACACACACACACACACACACACACACACACACACACACACACACACACACAGAGAATGTAATACTAACCACCAATAGGAAATGAAGTTATGTCATTTGTGACAGTATATATGAAAATGAGATCATTATGTTATATGAAATAATCCAGGCATATGATCTCATTCCTATTTGGAATCAAATAAAATTACCTCAGAAATTGAGTGTGAGATGGTCTCTACCAGAGACTGGTAGGAAGGAAGAAGGGAAGAGGAAATATTTAACAAAAGATACTGTACGTGCTGTTTAAGAGCAAGAAATTATGGTATACTGTTGAACAGTAGGGAAACTCTAGGTATAAATAATGTACTCCACATTTCTAAACCAGAATAAAATTTTGAATATTTTCACCAAGAAAATGATAAAATTTTGAGGAGATACAACTGCTTATAAACATTGCAATATGTTTACATAAATCAAGACACTATCCATTAAATGTATGTTCTTTATGATTTCATGTATCTATTTGAAAAATGAAAAATTAAAAATAGATCTATTATGGAATACTTTGAGTGCTCCATACTATCCAAGGTTTCTCTACTCTAGCCCCAAGGATATTTTGTTTTATCTGCTGTAAATGTTACTCTACAAGACATTCAAATTCTATCTCTCTGTCAACCAATTATTCCTTCTATTAATTCTGATTTCTCTTTCCTTTTTTTTTTGGCTTTGTTTTTCTTCAAGACTGGGTTTCTCTCTGTAACAGCTCTGGCCATCCTGGAACTCACTAGGCCAGACTGACCTCGAACTCATAGAGACCTGTCTCTGCCTCAGGAGTGGTGGGATTACAGGCATGACCCACAACTGCCTGGCTTAATAATGATTAAAAAAAAAAACAAAGTTCATTTCATATTCTAGAAGACAACGTTTAGCATACTATTTAAAGGCTTGCACAGTTTTGGGGAGGTTTGTGATAAGGATTAAGAAAGTCAGGAAAAATAGTTATCTCAGTCTTCAGAAATAAACTTGATAGATTTGAAGACTTTTCCAGGAAGACTGTTGGCATTTTCAAGAATCATTAAGAAGCTTTTATTTACTGTGTTATTATCTAGTAGTGCAATTTCTGTCTTGTGTTGACAGAAATTTGGAAGTTTTACACTTGAAAGTGCATCAGACCACAACTGTACCAGAGAATGCTAGAGTCCCATCTCTCATGAGCTGCACAGTTCAGACGTGGAACCACGCATGAAAAGAAGCCCTGGAAATATAGGTGCTCGGCCATCTCAGAAATACACAAAGGACCCTAAAAGAAGGTCTTAAGTGGACAACCAAATGTTCTACAACTGATACTGCCATTCATGTAACTTTAAGTACTTAAAAGTCCATATGTTGTCCTTGGTTTTTTGAAGTTATATTTTGACATATCCATGTGAATGGTAGAATCCTTAGGTGTTGCTGGAGAGCTTCTCTCCAGCTCCCAAGTCCCGCCAGTCTCCAGCTCCCAAGTCCCGCCAGTCCCTGGTTCCCTGACCGAACCCATTCATAAAATGAACACACAGACGCTTACATTATTTAAACTGCTTGGCCATTAGCTCAGGCCTATCATTGTCTAGCTCTTACTCTTATATTTAGCCCATTTCTATTAATCTCTACTTTGCCACGTGGCTCATGGCTTACCGGTACTTTACATCTTCCTTCTCCTCGCTGCGGCTCCAGCCAGTCTCCCTTTTCACCTTCCTGTTTCCTCTCTTCTCTTCTCTGTTAGTCCCGCCTATACTTAGGCATATTTATTGTCTCCTGCCCATCACAGCATTCAAAATACTTACAAATTGTCCTATATATTGCATGTTCAAGGGTAATATGTTTTATAAAACTATAAATTAAAATTTAACTTTTATTTCAACATATTCCTCGAAGGTAAAAACAGAATAAAACCCATTTCTACTATTATCAGGTTGCATTTGCACTTATTTTTACAACACCTACACCTTATATTTACATAAGTGGTATGTAAATATAGTGCTGATAAAAAAAATCGAAAACTATATATGTTCAGCGAAGATCCAATCGGCTCACTTCATCTTCCACCCTGAATCTTAGACAACATAGACAAAATTCATTAGCTTCAGAATTTCTCTTTGATAGAGAATATTCTTGCACCAAAATAATACAGATTTTCCACCTATATCACATTGTCATTAGAATCATGAAACAGTTTTGTCATTTCATACCTGGGTCCATCATTTTTAAGACATTTTCTGGAAGAACTTCCTCTTCATTCTTCTTTCTTTTTTTTCTTACTTATTTCTGTTACTTTCTTCTTTCTCATCCATTTCCTCTCCATCCTTCATCACGCTTTTGTAAATGAGTAAAAACCACATTTAACATATATTGGCAATATCAGCTCTTGGACAGCTCTGAATTTAATTATGTATACACTATTTTTATCCCTTTAAATCGCTCTTTTTTTGAAAACAGACTATTTTAATGCAATATCCTTTGCTTATGACTTACCCATCTTCAACTTCCCTCCCCACCTCTCACCCACCCAATCTCACACCATTTCCTTCTCTCATTAGAAAACAAACAGGGATATTAAATAATAATAATAATAATAATAATAAATAAATAAATAAATAAATAAACCAGAATGAGACAAAACATCAAACAAATAGAAAAGGAAGAGCCAAAGAAAAAGCACAAGAAACACATACAGACGTAGAGACTCACAAAGTTGTACACACACAAGACCCATAAAACAAAATCAGAAGCCATAATACAAAAGCAAAAGACTTGTATGATTAAAAAAAAATTCTAGACAAAGCAATATAAGAAAAAAACAAATACAAAAATACCTTTGAGTTCATTTTGTGTTGGCTATCTATTGCTAGGCATGGGGCCTGCCCTTAAGTTTGGTTTGTAAACCCAGTGAGATTCCATTGGAGAAAACCAATATTCATTTGCAAGCCTTGAAGATAGCATCTGGGTTAGGGATGAGGGAATGTGTCCACTTCCCACTTTCAATACTAGAACTCCATCTGGCTTAGACCTGTGTGGACCCTGTACATGCTGCCACAGTCCCTGTGAGCTCTTATATGCATCATTTCTCCTATGTTTTGAAGCCCTTATTTTCTTGGTGTCTTCCACCCCTTCTGGATCTTACTATCCTTCTTCGTCCTTCTTTTCTGTTGAGTTTACATCATGGCTGTACAAGTTTGCACTTCCACTGGCAATGAGTGAGTGCTCCTCTTACACTGCATACTTGCTAGCATGAGCCATTAATTGCTTTATTGGTATTGACCATTTTGACTGGTGCAAATTTTGTGCACAATTGTCATCCTATGCTTTTTCTTCTGAGCATTAAGACATTTCCTCAATTATGTGACATTCCATCAAGAAGGATAAGGTTACTTTTTCCCTTTATAAGCTGGTATTTCTTAATGAGTTACCTTTTATTCATTCTGTTTGGTACTAAATTGGTCGTTGCTATATTTTATTTTAATAGAGCCATAAAAAAGTGAAAAAGTGCATTTGTAATATGGCTATGCATATTTTACTTCATTATTTGTTTACCCACATATAATACAACATAAATGTTATATATTATACGGTATTGAAGAAAATTGAGAAGAAAAATATATGTGTGATGCTCTTAAATCTGGGATATTTTCTTCAATTCTTAAAGTATACATTCCCCACTGTGTTTATTCTCTTCTTTTGTACCTCTTAATTCCTAAATTATTTTTTAATGGAACCACTTCTATTTTATGAAAGTAAAATAGTCTGGCCTCAAATTTTCTAAGGATGCTTGATTTTTGGAAATCATTTATTTTTTCTTGAATTGTGTAACTTGTCCAGTTTTAATTTTAATTATATTTTTATCTTTATGGTTCTAATTTTCCTCCTCTATTTAGTTATCTTTAATACTTTGAACATATTTTGCAGGATTGATGGTTGAAAAGAGATGTATTTGTGGATGCATATATATCATTATATTATTCCTATGTTTTTTCTTCTTGAATTTGTGACTGTTTAAAAGGACAGTCAGCACTGGTTCCTGATCTTACAACCTTCTTTGTAGATTGTATAGTTCAGAGCTAACTTTTATTGTGTCACACACCCAAATATGAAATTGCAAAAATTGTGTTGTAAGGCATGAATGACGTGCTCTGATTTTTATCTCAGTGATTCCTTGTAGTTCTTAGATAACACTATTCATTAACTCAGAGAAGCTACTCAGTTTAAATACACTCAAAGGTAAATGTCTGGGAAAGACACAAGAGCCACGGCATGGCTTGTGTCTAGACAGCTGTCAATTCACTGTCTCAGCTCTACTCTACTTCTTTGATAAGTTCAAGGTCAGAATTCTTTTCTTTTCTTTTTCTTTTTTAGAATCAGAAGATGTAGCTATGTAGCTACTCAACAACCAGTGAATCAGGTAGAAAATAAACATTAGGACTCAGAGAACCTGAATAAAGATGCTGTATACTTTCCTATCATTGGACACAACTGCTTTGCATAAATAAATAAGTGATGGATGATCCTGAGTCAAGTTTATTGGCTAATTTGGTTTAAATAATTCAAGTAATTAAACTTAAAAGAAGGTTGTTGTACATGCATGTTGGTTCAAAATAATTAAGAAAAGAAAACTTCTCCCCCTCCCATAAGTAATTAATCAAACTATCCCTATTTTAAGGTACTAATGATAACAGTTTCTCCAAGACATCTTAACAAGAATGAAACAAGATTCAAAGTAGTTATTTATTCCATAAATGTGGACAAGTGATCTGATAGAAAATAGCTCAAATGCTTATCTGGGAGCTGTTTTCCTAGGAAAGTGATAGTGAAAATCATTCTGTGATGTATTCTGAATCATATGCAAACCCCCTCCAATTGACTCAATTTAAAACCAAAAGGAAAGTTGTTGAAGAAGTAAATTTTAACATCTTGCTATGCAAAAGAAACATACAAACATACATTTGGTATTTAATCTGTGTCACTATGTTAAAAGATAAAGAAAACTAAATGTAAAAATCTCAGCTTTTAGATTTCTGGATGCTTTGTTTTTTATTAATTTAAGAAACTATGGATAATAGAATGAAAATATAGGTTAGAGAAGTGTACCATGTATCTCAACATCATGGTAGCTTAGTTATTAACAAAATCAAATGTCTATCGAGAGCAAATGTTTCCTAAGCCACAGACTTACAAGTAACTGAATGAAGAGAATTTGCTTTAGTATTGAAGTAACTAATTTTTGGTTTGGAAAATATCACCTGAGGAAAAACATTGTTAATCAAGTCATCAAGGAAGTAAAATAAATTCACTTTCAAATGTTCTCTTGAATTAAATAAATGTAACTTGATCATAAACCCTGTACCATCCTGGCAATATGAACTATTTTGCTGTAGAATTGCTTCTGTTATATCTACTTAGCAGAAATATTTGTTTAATTAAATGAAGTTCAAGTTATTGAAAAGAAGTGCTCTGGATTCTTGCTCAGTTTATGAGTTAAAATTTTCATATTGTACACACACAGAAAAGCTCATCTTATTCTTCATCTAGTTTAAAGGTAATCTACCTTAAAGCAAGTATAAGAATAATACTGTTGGAGTGGAGCTTATTTGTGACCTCAGGAGGCCATGTGTTTTCATTTTTATTTTGTTTTAGCATATGATAAAATACATTCTATACATTTATATTTGGAATTATGTTTATAATTTTTTACTATGGTGAACATTAAGCATAACCATGATGCTGGTAAAATAAAAACAATTCCTTTTTGTAATACAGTTATATGTTTTAAATAATTCTAATAATAAATCAATCATTGGAAAAGTGAAACAGTTTTACAGGATTTTGGATTTTATTTTTCCCATTAAAGATGTTTTATCACATAGAAAAAGACTCCTCTAAAGTTATTGTATTCCTTTTCTGTGATGAGTTTATAGATTCAAAGCTGTGATTTTAAGATAGTTTTTAGGACATGGCTATATTACCTGGAGCTATAGTTTAATAAGTTTTCATTCATAAATGTGTTATAAAAATTATCCCACGTTATAAAAATTGATTTCCAGAAGTTATATCTTTCAGGTTACAAATTGCAAATTAATGCCTTTGTACTAATGGCCTACTTTTCTTCTTCTTAGGAAAAAAGTGGTCTTAAAAATTGTCACTCTCCTTTTGATATCATGCATTTTTGATAAGATGATTTGTCCTCAAGACCCAGAAACACTCATATTTCCTACATCAGGTGAGTCAGTACATCACACTCTTCTGTCTAGAGGTCTTTGTTTTTAGACAAACCTATAGTATATTCTGGACCAACGAAATGAAAGGCACTTTATGGTAGGGGGAGTCTGGGAAAAGACACTGTTACTCTTTCTTTTAGCTTAGAAAACATAGAGCCTGGATAGTGTGGGGCTGCTAAAGATTTTCAAGCCAAGAGGTTAGGCCTTGCTAGAAAACAACACTGATGCATTATATGGAGTAGAGATGAAATAACAGAGAGGAAAACTTAATCTTGGGACAGTATTTCAATGGCTTATCAAATATTTTATTAACATTTTGTGTTAAACAGACTGTCTTTCTGTTTCAGAGTTTGGATCTACTTTTGTGACCTTCATGAAACACATGGCACCTTCTTCAGTATATCATATACCTTCTTCCACGAAGACTGGGTCATTTATCTCAGATGTAGTTAGAGGTATAATTAGATGTGAGTTATCCATGAATTCAGAATTCTGTCTTCTATTTCAGGATCCAGGTTCACTGCTTATTTGCTTTTAAAGAGTTTAAACTTTGTCTTCACACCCTGCCAGTGCTTCTCATACAATCTTTTCTTGGCGTGGAGCCCAGGGCTATTGAATTGATTTTCCTCCCACAGTGAGAAAAAAATAGATTAGGGAATGGGTAGGCTTCTCTGGAGTTTCATCTCTTGAATTTTCAATGCTCCAGGGTTGGCCTGTTTCATCCACAAGTTAAATCTATATCTTTCAAAAAAAATATAGACCTATAATATTTTTTACTACTTAAACTTGCCAATCTGACAAAAGTTTGGGATATGTAGAGCATGGCTTATTAGAAAGAAGAGGAGTATATCAAGAAGAGGAGATTAATCATATATGATTAAGTTTATAGGTTCTCTTTATGAACTAATATGATATTCCAATCAATTAATTCATGCCTGACAAACTGACTGACTGACATAGGATTGGATAGTGGCCTTAAGTAATTTTATTATATCTAAAAACATATTTCTATGTGTTGCCATATGAGTTGATCTAAGAAAGTAAGCCTCTGGCTATACTAAACAGCAGAGTTTACTGTTCATCTCTCTGAGGAAAAATAAGGATTATTACAAAAAAATTCAAGACAGAGACAGTTATGACTAATTCTAATATAATGTAAGAAGACTTTTTATATCAGGATTCCAAAATGATCTGGTCAGAAATGCAGGCCACCTTGTTGGGAAGGCAGGGGTGATGATGCAGAATGACACTGAAGAACTAAGTTCTCCCTCCCCCTTCTCTCTTGCTCCCCGCTCTGTCCTCTCACATACACACATGTGTTTCACAAGGTACTACAGAAGAAGAGCTTAAAGACAGGAAATTTGTTTTCATACCTTTGTTTCATTGAAAACTCGAAATCTGAAATTAAGTGTTAAACAAGGTTGAGTTTTCTGAGGTCATCTCTGTTGGCTTGTGGAAAATCATATCTGTCTTTATGTTGTTCTTTCTTTGTGCCACTTATGTGGGTATCCAAGTTTCCTTTTATAAGAACATAAGTCGTATTGGATGAAGGCTCAATTTAGAGATTTCATATGATTGTTCTCTGAACTCTCACCAATATCACTGCCTAAATATAAACTGAACAAGAACAACAGCAATAGACAAGACAACGTGGTCATGGGGAAACCCAGGAGGTTTCAACCCTATACAAAGAACTACAGGCAACTAAGATCAGAGGAGGAAAAAAAATAGTCTTCACCAGGGAAGAGCACACCAATTGGGTATCCAATATTGAATTATCACCCCTGAAAACTGAAAAAAAATCACCCCATATTTACAAGTATCATTATACAGACTAATCCAGGTATATTTAGGAATATATACATATGTATATAAATATGTATATATATACAATATATGCAAACAATGACAATTAATAAAAAAGAGGCCATAATTTGGAAAAAGAGCAAAGAGGGGTTATATGGGAGGGCTTGGAATAAAGACAGGGAAAGGATAAATACTGTAATTATATTATAATCCCCTAAAGAAAATATCTAAAAAGACCTTATATCCAGGTAGAGGTAGTTTCTAGGGAATTTCCCCATGAGTTGGGGGTGGACAGAATTTTGTCCACAACACTCTCTTATAATGTTTCTACCTAATTTGTTGTGATATAAACTCCACATCACAATTCCTTTAGGGCCTTATTCATATAGTCTCTAGCCGGTTTTAGAAAGAAGGTATAAAAGTTGGACAGCTAATGCATTCAGTAATTTTATATCTAATATTTGCTAACTAATCATATCTCTACCTTCCATCCTTGTTCATGCTCACATTTAGTGTTAGCATGTTGTTCTCAAGGCCTCTTTAATTCTTTGTATTTGGATATACTCAAGATCAACATGGACTTTAAACATACCCCATTTTTCTTGGATTATTTTTTTGATATCCAGTTTCTTGAGTTCCTTACATATTTTGAATATTAGTTCTCTATCAGATGTAGAGTTGGTAAAAAAAATATTTCCCATTCTGTGGGCTGCTGCTCTGTCAGTTTGACAATATCCTTTGCCTTACAGGATCTACTCAGTTTCACGAGGTTCCATTTATTAATTGTTGATCTTACTGTCTCTGCCATTGGTATTGTCTTCATAAAGTCCTCTCTTGTGCCAATGCATTCAAGGTTATTCCCCAGTTTTTCTTCTGTCATCTTTGATCCACTTGGACTTGAGTTGTGCACTGGGCAAGAAATATAGATCTTCTTGCATTGTGCTACATGCAGGCATCCAGTATGATCAGCACCGTTTGCTGAAGAGCCTTTTTTTCCCAGTGCATATTTCTGGATTCTTATCAAAAATCAGTGTCTATGGGTGTTTGGACTTTTGTCTGGGTCTTCAGTTTGATCCCATTGATCAGCCTGTCTATTTTTATGCCAATACCATATGGTTTTCATTACTGTGGCTCTGTAGCACACCTTGAAATCAGGGATGGTGTTACCCCCAGCAGTTCTTTTTATTATTCAGGATATCTTGGGTTTTCTGTTTTTTCCTATGAAGTTGAGTGTTGTACTTTCAAGGTCTGTCAAGAATTATGTTGAAATTTTGGTGTGGATTGCCTTGAATCTGTAGATTGCTCTTGGTAGGATGCCCATTTTCACTATGTTAATCCTACTGATCCATGAATATGGAATTGTTCCATCTTCTTATATCTTATTCAATTTATTTCTTTAAAAAATTGAAGATTCTATCATACATGACTTTCACTTGCTTGCTTAAAGTTATACCAACCTATTTTATATTATTTGATATATTATTTGATGCAATCATGAAGGGTTATTTGCCTGATTTCTTTCTCAGCCTGTTTGTCATTTGCATACAGAAGGGTTACTGATTTTTTTTTGTTGTTAATTTTGTATCCAGCTATTTCACTGAAAGCATTTGTCAGCTTTAGGAGTTCTCCAGTGGAATTTTTACAGTCACTTATATAAACTATCATATCCTCTGCAAATAATAATATTTTAATTTCTTCCTTTCCAATTTGTATCTCTTTGAGCACCTTTAGTTTTCTGATTGTTCTAGATAGAACTGTATGACTGTAGCTGGTACTATATTGCATAGATGTGGAGAGAGTCGTTAGCCTTGTCTTGTTGCTATTTTAGTGGAATTGCTTTGAGTTTCTTTCCATTTAATTTGATGTTGAATATAGCCTTGCTGTAAATTGCCTTTATTTTGTTTGAGTATGTCCCATATATCCCTAATCTCTCCAAGACTTTTATCATGGGGGGATTTGATTTTATTGAAGCCTTTTCAGCATCTAATGAGATGATTCTTTGTTTTTTTGTCTTTCCCTTTGTTAATATGGTAGATTACATTGACTGATTTTTGTATGTTAAAACATCCCTGCATCTCTGGGATGAAACCCACTTAATCATGGTGAGTGATCTTTTGATGTACTCTTGGACTCAATTTACAAGTATTTTATTTAGTATTCTTGCATCTATGTTCATAAGGGAAACTGGTCTGTAATTCTCTTTCTTTGTTGAGTCTTTATGTGCTTTTGGATATTAGGGTAACTATGGCCTCATAAAATGAATTGGGCAATGTTCTTTCTGTTTCCATTTTGTGGACTAATTTAAGAAGTATTGATATTAAATCTTCTTTTAAAGTCTGGCAGAATTTTGTGCTAAAACCATCTGGCTCTGAGCTTTTTTCGTTTGGAGACTTTTAATGATGGCTTCTATTTCACTACGGGTTACTGGTTTAATTAAATTGTTTATCTGACTTTGATTTAAGTGGTAAGTGGTATCTATCAAGAAAATTATCCAGTTCTTTTAGATTTTCCTATTGGATGGAATATAATACAATTTTTTTTCTGTATTTCACTTTTATTTATTCTTCTCTCATACAATACCTGATTGCAGCTTCTCCTCTCTCAGCCATCTCTTCTGACTCCCCCATGTAAAGGGCAAGCTTCCTATGAACATCAGCTGAACATGCCCAACAAGATATAAGAAGACCAGGCACAAACTCTCACATCAAGCTAACAAAGCAACCCAGTAGGAGGAATTTAAAGGATGTCCTTATAATTCTTCCGATTTCTTTGTGTCTGCTATGTCCCCTGTTTCATTTTTGATTCTTTTTAATTTAGATATTCTTCTCCATCTTTTTGTTTGTCTGGATAAGGCTTTGTCTATTCTTGTTGATTTTCTCAGAGGACCAAATCTTTGTTTCATTGATTCTTCGCACTGTTCTCTTTGTTTCTATTCTGTTGATTTCACCTCTCAGTTTGATGATTTCTTGCTGTCTGCTCCTCTTGGCTATGATTATTTCTTTTTTGTTCTAGAGCTTTCAGGTGTGCTGTTAAGTTGCTACTATGAGATCTCTCCATTTCTTTGTTTTCTTTAGTGTAGGCACCTAGTGCTGTGAACTTTCCTCTTAACACTGCTTTCTTTATGGCCCATAAGTTTGTTTATGCTATGTATTTACTTCCATTGAATTCTAGGAAGTCCTTGTCTTGACCCAGTTTTCATTCAGTGGAGAGTTGAGTTTGTAACCATTGTGTTGTTGTTCATATACAGCTTTCGTCCATGGTGGTCTGATAGGATGCAGGGAGTTGTTTCAATTTTCTTGTATTTTTTGAGATTTGCTTTCTATGTGGTCAATTTTGGAGAAAGTTCCATGAGGTGCAGAGTAGAAAGTATATTCTTTCGTGTTTGTGTTCAATTTTCTGTAAATATCTGTTAGATCAGTTTGGTTTATAAAGTTTATTTCTTTGCTTACGTTTGTCTGGATGACCTGTCCATTGGTGAGGGTGAGGTATTGAAGCCTCACACTAACAGTATATGAGGGTCAATCTGTGATTTAAGCTGTAACAGTGTTTCTTTTACAAACTTGGATACCTCCTTTGTGTTTGAGGCATAGATGTTAAGAATTGAAAATTCATCTTGGTTAATTTTTCCTTTGATCAGTATGTCATAGCTTTCCCCATCTCTTTTGATTAGTTTTAGTTTGAAGTTTATTTTGTTAGGTATATATACCAGCTTGCTTCTTAGATCCATTTGCTTGGAATATATTTTTTTCAACCTTTTACCCTGAGGGAATGGATATTCTTGAAGTTGAGGTATGTTTCTTGGATGCAGCAAAAAGATGGATATTGTTTTTTAATCCATGCTGCTAGTCTGTGTCTTTTTATTAGGGAATTGAGTCCACTGGTATTGAGAGATATTAATGACCAATGACTGTTGTTTCCTGTGATTTTGTTGTTGTTCTAGGTGGTGGTAGTGGTGGTGGTCTCTCTCTCTCTCTCTCTCTCTCTCTCTCTCTCTCTCTCTGTGTGTATGTGTGTTCTATGTGTATATATGCTTCTTTATTTTTTTGGTTTTGCTGGTGTGAGATTACTTATTTCCTGTGTCTCATAGGTGTAGTTAGCCTTCTTAGGTGGTAGTTTTCCTTGTAGCACCTTCTGTAGGACTGGATTTGTAGATTGGTATTGTTTAAATTTGAGTTAATCATGGAATATCTTACAGTCCCCATTTATGATGATTGTAAGTAATTCTGTGTATAGTAGTCTGGGCTGGCATCTATGGTCTCTTAGAATCTGCAGCACATCTCCCTCTGGCAGTTAGAGACTCCATTGAGAAGTCTGGTGTAATTCTAATAGGTCTGCCTTTATATGTTACTTGGTCTTTTATCCTTGAAGCTTTGAATATACTTTCTTCTGCTCTGTATGTTTAATGTTTTGATCATTTATGTGGTGAGGTGATTTTCTTTCTGGTCCAGTCTTTCTGGTTCTGTATGATGCTTGTACCTTCATAGGCCTCTCCTTCTTTAGGTTAGGGAATTTTTCTTCTATGATTTTGTTGAAAATACTTTACAGGCCTTTGAGCTGGAATTCTCCTTCATCTCTCCCTACTATTCTTAGGTTTGGTTTTTTTATAGTGTCCCCAATTTCCTGGATTTCTGTGTCAAGAATTTTTAAATTTAACTTTTTAAAATCAGTGTGTCTATATCTTCTATTGTATCTTCAATGCCTGAGATTCTTTTTCTATCTCTTGTATTCTGGTAATGAAGCTTACCTCTGTAGTTCCTGTTCAAATACCTAAGTTTGAATTTCCAGAAGTCCCTCAGTTTGTGTTTTCTTTATTGCTTCTATTTCCTTTTCTCAGGTCTCAAACAATTTTATTCATTTCCTTCAAATGCTTGTTTGTGTTTTCCTGGATATTTTTAAGAGATTTATTCGTTTCCTCTTTAAGGACCTCTACCCTCTTCATATAGTTGATTTTAATGGAATATGCATGGCCTGCTGTGGTAGGATAACTGGGCTCTAGTAGAGGCACATTGTCTTGACTGCTATTGATTGTGTTTTTACTTTGGTGTCTAAGCATCAGGATTGGGGATGATTATAGTTCTTTTTGCTGATTTTTGTATTTGTCTTTCTTGGACAGGTGTTTTGTTTTTTGGTTTCTGTTTCCTTTCTGGATTTTCAGAGTGTAATGGGTATGTATTGCCTGTTTTCCTAGACTGCTTAGCTGATGTGTTCACAGGGAAGGCCTCTGGTGCTGAAGGCTGGGATACTTTAATGAGTTGGTAGAAGGAAAGTTGGAGGAGAAGGTCTTTGTGATCCATTGGGGATGGGGTCAGAGAGGAAAGGGAGACCTCAGCAAGTTGCCTGCTCCAAGACTGGAAATGAGACTGGCAGAGGAGGCTGAAAGGGACTTTTATTATTTAGTTACTCCTATCTTTGTGTCTTCAGCCTTGAAGAAAGATAGAATAGGTTAAGGTATCATGGCACCATAGACATACAATAAGCTATTAACCTGCCTAAGTACAACTAAATATAGGAGATTGACACAAATGAAGGCTGAGATGCTTGGCTATTGTTCTGTTTTTAGCTATGTTGTTTTTCCACACAAAGATCAGGTGTATTTTTTTAAAATTAATTTTTTTAAATTTAAACGTAATTTTCATTGATTCTTTGGGAAATTCACATCATGCAACCCAATCCCACTCACTTCTAAGTCTCTCCATATTTACCCTTCACTCTTGCATCATCTCCTCATGGAAAAATTTAAGAAATAATAATAAAAATAAAAATAAACCAAACAAAAAACAGAAACAAAAAACAAACAAACAAACAAACAAACAAACAAACAAAAAAGCAAACAGACACTTTGCTCCTCCATCTTTCCTGCCCTTCCATCATATCTTCATCCGTCTCAGTGGCATTGTGAGTTGGATTGTATCACACAGTATCCTTTTGTCCACCCAGCTTTACTTACAAAAATGTTCATTGTGCAAGGTGTTGTTGGTCAGGTTCAAGGCCTCTGGCCTCTGGTACGCCATCAATGTTGGACCTTCACTCCTCTTGAAATCATGCTGTTGCCCTGAGTCATGGAGATCTTGTAGCTAGGGTTCTGCAGGGCCACTCCCTCCACATCCTTCAGCAGGTCAGAGATGAGGTAGATACTGAGCAGTGCCCACTCAAAGCCCTGGATTTGTGCTTGGATGGTAGCTGAGTTGGTCAGTTCAGACTTCTGGGACCACCCATCTCTGGTGAGGGGTGGAGTCCATGGTGAGGGGTAAGGCCAGCTTTCTCAAGTGTTAGAGCTGGCCGTCCTATGAGGGGCAGAGCCAGCTCATCTTGGCCCTTGTACTTCAACACATGGTATACATAGGCCCCTGTGAGTAAAAGCAGTTTTAAAAATCTATTCCATAATCTGTCGCTGTAATTTCTAACCATAAAATGAAGTATATCAAGCAGTTAATATTTCTACTTTGTAGAGAAATGAGTTAAAACACAGTGGGGATGAGAGGCGCAAGCAAGGCAGTAGATATACTAAGGCAAACTTCATTTTCCCAGATGATAGCTCTACGATACCCTATCTGGCATGTCCTTCCCTGAAGATGAAACTGTGCTGGGAAGTTTCTTTGGCCCCACTTAGCCCCGTGATCCTGCAGCTGCTTATAAAATAATCACTCAGAGGCTTATATTAATCACAAACCATATGGCCTAATGGCTCAGCTTCTTGCTAGCCAGCTCTTTCATCCTAATTTAATCCATTCCTATTTATCTATATGTTGCCATGACATTTCCAGTCTGTTGGAATCTTGTTGCTCCTTGGACAGTGCCTGGCAACTCTCCCACTCTCCTTTCTTCTTCTCTCTCTTCTGTTCAAATGTGTAGTTGGAGTTTTCTCCAGTCCGGTCCAGTCCCATGGACCCTGCAACTGCTTATAAAATAATCACTCAGAAGCTTATATTAATTAAACTGCTCAGCCATTAGCAGTAAGCCTACCACTGACTAGGTCTTACACTTAAACTCAGCCCATTTCTGTTAATCTATATGTTGCCACATGTTTCATGGCTTTACCTGTTGCCTTTACATGCTGCTCCCTGGACTGCAGGCTGGCGTCTCCTCTCTAGCCTTCCTGTTCCCCCAATTCTCTTCTCTGCTTGTTCTGCCTATACTTCCTGCCTGTCTACTGGCCAATCAGCATTTTATTTATCCACAGCACAAATATACTGCCTAATCTTATCCTGCCTCTCCATTGGCCAAACAGCTTTATTTATCAACCAATCAGAGCAACACATATTCAAGGTGTACAGAAAGATATCCCACAGTATGAAATTGATTCTACTCCCCTATTCTCTTACTACAACATTTGATGATCCACACCAATAGAAACGGTGCTATTTGATTTTTAAAGTTACGTTTTTAAATGGAGACATTCATTTTGCGTGATGATTGTACTTGAAACTGGGCCACTGTTCTGTGAAGAAGCCCAGGCCTCTTACAAAGGCCATGTGCAGGCGTTATAGGAAACAGCATCAGCTCACAGCTATTGATGGGGTAAAGCATGAAATGATTCCATTAGGCCATCATCTGAGCAAATGCACGGCTTGTGAGTGATGCAAGAACAAATACAACCATGGCTCTAAGTTGCTAAGTGTTGGGATAATATGGAAGCAGTAGAGTTGAGAGTATAGCTGAGGTCTTCTGAACGTGTGTTCCAACTCTTCTTTGTTCTTTCCAGACATCATACTGGAGAGCTTGCCAACATCTGTATAAGAACAGTGAAAAGTGGAAAATTCAGTTGTAGATTGGGGAAGGAGGTGTTTCTCATGCTTGTTACAGCTTTATAACCACATGTTAAATTCATTGATCTAATGAATATATCCATAATAAAGAACAAAGAAAATATTTTCCTCTATTGTTACAAAGAGGATTGATGTCCTTGAACGAAGGAGTTATTAATGTCTCTCTAGCATAAAATGAAACAGGGTTGTATTACCATCTTTACTCCTTTAGGTAAAGCTTCTGCAAGAAAATTACCTGAAAGCAACTGGTTTGCTTCTGAACCATTTTATTTTTGCAGCAGTTTTGGGGATACTCTAGAAGCTCAGAAGACAGGCTGCAGTCTTGCATTCTGCTCAGCCTCCTTTGCATGCTAAATAGTAAGGAAAGAAACGAAAATATGCATAGTAAAGTCCTCAGGAGTGTATGATTTTTATCTTTTTCTAATTGCTCCCATCTGTTATTAACTAAACCACAAGAACCAGATCTTTAAAAGCAAAAGAACTAATAATGATAGACTCCATAGTGGCACAAATTTATTGTAGTTTGTTACCAAGAAAAATTTTCCTGTTTTGTGATTTCTTCTCTGTCTCTCCATCTATGTGCTTCTTGTACTGTTTCTTTGTCCCCTTTTCCTCTGCTTGTTGGTTTGTTTTGTCTTCTCTTATTTTATTGTCATTCTTTATGTGCTTGTTTTGCTAATTTCCTAAGGACAGATAGGTATGGTGTGGATTCAGATAGGAGAGTATGTAGGAAGGCTCTCAGAGGACTTATGGACTTATGGGTGAGGAAACCATAATCAAAATATATTGTACATAAAAAAATCTATTTTCTTTCTTATTACATTTTATTATTTAAATTTAAATATATTTGATCATATTCTTCCCCTCACTCCAGTCCTTCCAGATGCCCCCCATCTCCTTATCAACTCAAGTTCTTTCCCAAAAAACAACAACAACAAAATCCAATGCAACAAAACTTCCTAATCTATTTTCAATAAATGGAGAAAAAAGGGATGAAAATATTTAGAATTTCAAAAACTCCAAGTTTATTTGATACACTATATTTCAGATAAAGTGCTATCCTACAAAGATAGAATTAGATTCAATTTAGAATATGCGATTTACAATACAAGAGCTGTTGCTGGTATTAAATGCAAGAATATTCCCTTTCTTGCTGAGTCTCTTTTTAAATACATTTCTTAAGAATAAGGCTGTCTCCTAGTGTTTGCCAGATTTCCCATTAAGGTGCTTTAAGCTTGTAACAAAAACCAGGCTTCTGTAACAAGTTTATAATATCACTGTGTAGAGTTAGATGCAAAGGTTATTTTAACATGTAAGAATGTGAAGAGCTTTTACAGTATAATGTGGAAGGTTTGGCAGTCACATATGCATGAGCAGTTCAATGCCTCAAAGTCCTGGAATATCTCTCAATTACCCAATTATCCTAAAAGGAGGAAGGGGCCATTTTTTCTTTCTCCTGCGGAGCAGCTGAGGTCATAGCATGCACTAATTAGGTGATTTTGTTGTTGTAACCTCTGCTACTACTGATCCACATGCTGTGTCAGTGACATTCACTAGTATATGCCCTCCTGGAAAATCCTGCTGTTTCAGTTACCAATTGTTCTAGTAATCCCCCAATAAACTGCCTTAGGAACTGCTGTACAAACCACCCAATCCTAGGGTGTGGGAGGTGACTGCTGTGGGATTAGAAGTCCAGCATAAGCCTAGTTTACATGGTGAATTCAAGGCCAGCCTGAGCTACATGAGATCCAGTCTGAACTGTCTCTTGTCCCAACAAAATGAGTTTACTTGCTGATTCTACAGTTAGGCATTTAAGCATGTGCGTGGTGGGGATATCAGACATTAAAACTTGAACACGAAGGGGCTTTTTTCCGTAGTTTGATTGAAAACATATATCTCAGGATTTGGCTTTAGCAACTGACTGTGAACCTCAATACCTCTCCACATGATTTCTCTTTACAGCTGTCCTGTGCTTCCTCACAGAAAGGTGGCCTGTCTCAGAGGGCCAAGAAGGGTGCATTACGTAAGTTCTATACACAATGTGTCAGAACTGACTAGGTTTCTTCTTCTATCACACTTTCTCATGTCTCTTTGGCCAGTGGTAGTTACATGGTTTAAAAAAAAAAATGTGTAACAGCTAGACATGTCTTAATCCCTGCAGGCAGATTTCTGGGAACTTCAGGTCAGCCTTGTCTACATAGCAACTTTCAAGCACACTAGGGCTACCTATAGTCATTGTTCGACCCAAGTTGGGGAGAGGTGTGTGGGGAGGTGAGGAAGGAAAGATAGGATTGTGGAAGCACTATAGTCCAGTATACGTTTGAAAACTCACAGCCCTTCCAGATGAATAATACTTTCTCCCAAAAATCTACATTATCATATTTACTTGCGTTGGTACACCAGAATTTTGTCATCTGAATCAGATCAAGGTACAAATGATGGTTTTAAAATGCATTTCCTTGGAAACAGGATTCTTCTCAATCCAAAGAAAAATGAATTAAAAAGAGAATTTTCTCCCTCCACAAATCAAGTATCTAATAATTTATCCTTTGTCTGAGTCTGGTTTTGTTTTCCTTAAAAATATTTCAGGTATGTATTATCATTTGAAAGATTCACTTATTTTCAGGAGAGAAAGGTGTATTTACAGTTCATCTTCATTTTGATTAGTTAGGGTCTGAGAGAAGCCCCCAAGAAAGACCAACAGTCACTTATGCAATTTAGCAAGAGCGTTTTTTTCCAGCATGTTTGGAAGGTAAATAGCGACCTGAAGGGAGGTCACAAGCTCCTTTTAAGTGGAGTTAGGGGAATTCCAGGGAGGAGGGATTAATCTGGTACTGATTGGTGGAGGAAAGGTTAGTCTGATTGGTGGGAGGGTCTAGTGGTTAGGGGCTGATTGGTGGAGATAAGATTAGTCTGGGAGCTGATAGGTGGGATGCTGTAGTGGTTAGGGGCCTATTGGTTGTGAGGGGTCTAGTGTCTAGGGGCTTCTTGACAAGAAGGTAAGAAAGGCTATCTTTAGCTAGCAGAAGTCTGGGGGAAGGGCATCCGCTGAGCTAGTAGAAGGGGAGCCTGCTGAGCCAGCAGGAGGCTGGGGGGGGGCGCCTGTTGATTAGTTGCCCCTAAATTGTGGTTTTCCTGAGAACCGCTTGCTCAGCTCGAGTCCGTTCTAGTGAACCAACAGAAACTAAGGCCTGGTCCGTGTCCAGGCTGCCAGGGGGCCTGTCACAGCCCTGGTTTGGCCACCTGGTCCTCTCATGATTCCGATTTCATTCAGTTAATATTGATTAAGTTTCATGAATAAAATCCGTCTACATTGGAATTTTTAATTAAAAATTTTCATTTATTTTACATACTAACCACAGTTTCCCCCGACTCCTCTCGTCCCGTTCCCTCCTCCCACCTCCCATCTATGCCCCTCAACACATCTATTCCTCCTCCATTCAGAAAGGGGCTGGCCTCCCACGGGAGTCAACAAATCATGGCATATCAAGTTGAGGCAGAATCCAGCTCCTTCCACTGTATCAAGGCTGGGCGAGGTATCCCAGCATGGGGAACAGGTTCCCAAAAGCTAAGCACCAGACCTCACAAACAGACCAAGATACTCAACTGTCATCCACATGCAGATGGCCTAGGTTTGTCCCATGCAGGCTCCCTAGCTGTTGGTTCAGAGTCCATGAGCTCCCAAGAGCTCAGGTCAGCTGTCTCTGTGGGTTCCCCCTTCATAGATCCTTGGTTAAAGCGGGGAGTGGGGGGGCGGGGGGGGGAGCGTGCAGGGCAATGGGACGGTAGGAACATGAATGATCAGGTTGGTCAAGTTAGGGGCAGCAAAGTGTGGGAGAGTAATGAAAGAGACATCTTGATAGTGGGGGCCATTTTGGGGTTAGGGAGAAACCTGGTGCCAGGGAATCTCCCGGGAATGCACAAGGATGACCCCAGCTAAGAGTCCTAGCTATAGTGAAGAGGGTGCCTGAACTGGTCTTCTCCTGTAATCAGATTGGTGACTACACTGGATTTTTAAAATGTGAGCATCCGGAGCTAGAGTGATGGTTGAGTGGCAGAAAGTACTTGCTGCTCTTGCAGAAGAGTCCGCTTCAGTTTCCAGCATCCCTACCAAGCTGCTCACAATGGCTCTAACTCCATTTCTAGGAGATCCAACACCTTCTGGCCTCCATGGGTCCTAGGCATGCATGTGGTTCACATACAAATATGTAGAGGTTTACATATATAAAATAGATACATCTCTTAATAGTGCATAATCAGTCTTGGAAGACACTGTATGACCATGTCTCTGTTTTGATCTTGTGGTAATTTGATTAAAATAGTGACATTTATACTTTTTTTCTGCGCATGTGTCATTAGAATGTATTATATATTTGCTTTAAAACAGGTGTGTTAGACACATTAATAACGCATGACTTTTTGACTTATGAAATTTTTATGGAACTCAAAGAATATTGGCAGATAAAATACTACCCATTCAAAGAGCCTAAGGAAATAAGACAACAGGTGAGCATTGAATCTTACTTCCAAGAAGAGCTGAGTGGACTGACATGGGCTTCCATATGCCTCTCCGCCCTGCCCAACACTTGGGTGTGCTCACAGAAATGTCCACTGAGGTCTCAGAGATGGACAAAGCTAACAAGGTTTGAGGATGCAGGTCAGAGTAACCACGTATGGGCTAGGTTGAGAGTGTGTGCTTTGATTTCTGGATTTGGGGAGATGATATCTTCTAGCAGTTCTGATCAAAATAGGATCAGGACAAGGAAAAAGATCAAAATAGGCTCAACCATTTTGGTCTGCACAAATTTTTATCTGTATGGTTTCTTA
Organism: Peromyscus nudipes; assembly: GCA_902168325.1. Taxonomy (NCBI): domain Eukaryota; kingdom Metazoa; phylum Chordata; class Mammalia; order Rodentia; family Cricetidae; genus Peromyscus; species Peromyscus nudipes. The sequence continues at coordinate 63,483 of CABHPH010155070.1, read as the reverse complement.
GGGAAACTCTCATGCTATTCATAGTTTTAAGATTCAATAACTCTTGTTTTTACATGCCTGTAAAGGTGTGCAATTTTCTTCTGGACCAAACTTTACATCCAACTTAGTTTTATAAGTAGATAATAAAATTAATGAGATAAAATGAATTGAAAGAGAATTTGAATCCCTTAATAGAAATATTGTTGAGAAACTATGATTAACTTTGATTTTTAAGTGCCAGTGGCTGTAAGTTTTGCTAGTACAGCTTTATGTGTTTTACAGACAAAGGAAAACACTTTAAAGAAGACTTGAAGTAAACTTGCAATTGTATAATACATTAAAAAAGATATCTAAGTATGAATAAGTTGCTAGTCATTTTGCTATAGAAATGAGAGATTCCAAATGTGCATTATTCTTAGAAATAATTAGAGATGTGTGGAAATATTTACAACACACAGTGTCCACTCAGAGTTATTTATTAAAACTCACAAAATTTAAAAATGTGGAAATCATAAACTTCAATTTATTGATCTTTAGTGAATATGAAGCCTGATTTCCCTTATCTGCGGTTGTACATAATATTTAATAACATAGAAGTATTCTGAGTATATACTATTTACAATAAAATATTATAATTTTTTATATTATATATAATAATATAAATAGTAGTGGTCTAATTTATTCACTGAAATTTTATGACCCATATGGAATGAACCTTGGACACTGAAAGTGTGGTAGACTGAGTCTATAAATGACATATAGCTGTATATATATTTTTTTCATTGCTTATTTGTGTTTTTATTCTTCCTATATTTCCTAGATGAGTAACTATCACTATAGTAATACAAAGTATTAATTTTAAAGTGGAATGGAAATACTGTCCCTGCATTAAAATTGTAAAATGCTGTCTTTCAGTAGTAATAAGGCAAACCTAAAATAAATTTTAGTATTTTTTCTCTTAAAATTATATATACTGTGTCCAATGCAGCAATTTCTTACAGGGAAAAACCAATTAAAATAAAATATTTTCTCATGTTCTGCCTCATTGAGAACATCGTGCTTCAATTTTCTTACCCATAAATGGAAGCAATACTAGCATTTATACCATAAAGTTATAGTAATGATTGAATTATCCAACTTCGTGTGGTGACTAGCAAATATTAAGCAAAATTTACTTATTACTATCATCTTTCATTGATGTCACACTTCTTTCTTTGCAACCATAGATATGGCTTTTAGTCAGTACTTTCTCTTCAGTACACAGGTCCCTGCATTATCACAAGACAAATGTATTGTTAGGATCATATGAGTTCTTCCTGAGTGATGTTCAGACCAATATCATTTTTGTACATCAGGGTCTTTGATAACAGTTGTATTATGCTGAATGTAATTTCACAAGGTTTGTTCTCCATGTTCACAGTGAAATAAACTTCATCTCCAGGATAAAATAGCATATTAAGCATTCCTGACTTTACATGTTGACAAAGAAGGAGACATGGTATGGGAGACATGTAGCAGAAATCTTAAAAGTTCTATTAATAAAATCAAACCCGGGGCCAGTTATTGGGGTGAAATGCTGGATGGTCAGAGAGACAGAATCAGCCACAGCTACCTCACCTCGCCGGATCCTCAGTTGGTCTTGTTTCCTCAGACTGGAGGCCTCTGAGTCCTCATCCAGAATGGGTCTCAGCTGAACTGCTGCTCAAAAGCCTGAATGCTTAATAGGCCAAATGCTTAACCAGCCAAATGCCTCTAGTTTCTGGTCCTCACGCCTTATATACCTTTCTGCTTTCTACCACCACTCCCTGGGATTAAAGGCTGGCTTTCTGGGATTAAAGGCGTGTGTCACCATGCCTGGCCATTTCCAATGTGGCCTTGAACTCACAGAGATCCAGAGGGATTTCTGTCTCTGGAATGCTAGGATTAAAGGCGTGTGCTACCACTGCCTATCCTCATGTTTAATATTGTGGCTGTCCTGTTCTCTGACCCCAGATAAGTTTATTAGAGTGCACAGTATTTTGGGGAATAAAATACCACTACAGAGACACTATGGGTCAAACTCACGGCAACTTAATAAACAAACTGTCTTCTCCACTTTCTCCCCACCTCCTGGTTGATATTTATGGAAAACTTAGCCGGGAATTACTAAATGTACTTAATGGAACCTATGGCCAATCTATGTGTGGTTAATTTCCTTCGTATGTCTCAGATACTGCATCCCTCTTTCAAAAAGTTATATTATTAGGTTTCTTTAATTTCATGGCAATCAAATTGGCCATATCTGTACCCATATCCCAATGCCTTATGAGCAAGGCAGTGAAGCATTGTTTCATTTCTTTTCTGAAAGTTTTTCCATTCAAGTAGTCTACAGGCAGAATTTCCCTATTAATATAGCTTTTTTTATTGGGCAATTATTAAGGACTGTGTTTGCATGCTGAACCATAGATTTTCCTTTCTTCAAAATGAGTGAATCCTGAGGATGTCTTTTAACATTCTGCCTCATTCTGATCATCCTCATTGCCTGACTTTTCCCTTAGATCGCATGTTTTTGGATCTCAGGGAGGACTCCTTAGTGTAAATCTAATTTGTACTGTTTTTCCCTTGTACTCTTTCAGCTGTCATAAAAAAAAAAATCAAACTGAACCTGGATAGACTGCTCAGATAGTTAAAGTTCTTGCTGCTCAGTCATGAGGATCAGAGCTACAATTGCAGCACCTTGCTCACAATCACTTATAATTCCAGCCTCATCTCTACACCACTGCCCATAGTATAGGCCATGTGACTGCTTCTGTAGACTGTTCATAGTACTTTCTTATATTTTCCTGTTTCAGAAATTATATTCATCAATCATATGGGGGGCATCCCAATAATTGCATGGCAGGGCACATTCAGCAAGGAATCATGCCTCTCTACACCACATCCAGAAAAATAGCCATCCTGGGATTCACTGTGGTGACACTCTATTCTGTCTCGTCCTTAATTGCATGAATTAATACCATAGCACGGGACACACAGCTCCCACTACAGCAAGGAGTCTTACCATCCTACTTCACCCAGGGAAATGGTGCCATACTGAATTGATCCCATGGGTGCTTCTCCTTTTGGCAACTTTGCCTTTGTTACATGGCTTTTACCCAAGTAGGGAGTCATGCAACTTTCTCCGAACTCATGAGTTTGTATGTCTCCATTCAGGTACAAATTGTGTAGCATGAATTTTTTAGGGAGATATAAACAAATGTCCTTTCCCTCCAGGTAAAGCATTGATAAGAGACCAACAAATTTCTTTTGAATCAAGTTTGATAAATCAATAACGTCATCCATGTTACTTACATGTCTGTGAGTGAGGGATTGCTCAAAGAAGCATTGGTGCAACAAGTAGGTGGTGTAGAATATTTTGTCAAACTATCTCATGCTCACATTTCCCATTTAAAAAAAAGATCAGATATATGGAAGTTTTAAAGAACTAAATGTGTTGTCTCTCAAATAGTCTCAAATGATTTGTTGATGAAATCCAATCTTTGTTAAATGAATAAAAACACTGTGGGCAAATTCCACCTTTCCATAGGGTACGGTATTATTCCTATTGTCTCCTAAAAGATTGGGGAATTTGAAAAGCTCTTAGGATTGAGTGCTGTTGAGATTTCTCAGTGGGTTAAATGACAAATTACAAGGGCCAGAGTTCAGATCCCTAGAACCTACATACATGCCAGATAAGTGTGGTGGCCCACAAATAACTCTAGCCTCAGGAGGTCTGCAGGCAGGTATCACCAGACCAAGCTGCCCTGCAAGATTAGCTGTATCAGCCATGACTGTATCTGATTGAGAAACCATTGTTCTACGTGGAAGACTAATCAGGGGTGAATCTTGACGTCAACCCCATGCCTAAACACACACACACACACACACACACACACACACACACACACGGAACATTTCTTTTAAAGACAGAAAGCCCTAGTGATGAGAAAGTGTTAGAATTAAGGAGCTTTGTGTTTTATTCCACTTGATTCTAATGGATTCCTCTGTCTTCCTGTGGCCAATCCACTTGTCTTTATGTAGTCAGTGTCATGACCTTCATCATTAACAAAAATGATTAAAATAAAAATTCCTTTGGCTGGCCTGTGCAGGAGGTGATAGTTTATAATTAATTGAACCTTAGACTCTTTAAAAGTAATTTCTTTTATTTTTTGAGATTACAATAAATTACATCATCCCCCCCTTCGTTTTCCTCTAACCAAACTGTCCCATATAACCTGCTTACTCTACTAAAATTCATGACCTTTTTTCATTAATTTTTGCTACATATATATTATGTATATAAATACATGAATACATAAATATGACCTCAGTCTGTATAATGTTACATATATATATGCACACATATATATGTATATATGTATTCAGGACTGACTATTTGGTATCAGATTACCAATTGATGTAATGTACTCTTTCCTGAAGAAGACTATTTCCACAGCTCTCTGCATTCCTTAGTTGCCAAAAATTCTTCCCGTGTGGTTGATGTTGATGCCTTCTGGATTGCCCTTGCCCTGAGTCCACTTTAGTACATCTATTAACATCATCCTCATTCAGCTCATGTTTGGACAGTCATATTGGTGAGACCTTATGGGTTCACTTTCTGACATTACTAGGAGATTGGAATTCATACCAAACTCCCTGTTCCTGGGCTTCTTACAATCTTCTGCCCCCACTTTTCCAATGACCCCTGAGTTTTATACGCTTAAGTTGTATTGTGGGTGTATCAGTTGGAACTGAGCTCCATATTATGCCTTTTGATTGGATGTGGTTTCTATAATGTTTTTTATTGCAAAGAGAAGTTTCTTTGATAATAGTTGAGGATTACACTTGTCTGTGTGTAAAAGGACACATACTTAGACTATAGTTAGATATTAAGCTAGTTCAGTAAAGTGGATGGCAGTTGTAGTTTTAATCCATAAACTTGATATAAAAAAGTTCTTCTTACACTAGCAAAATAAGAAAAATACATCAACAGTGTACACTTTAGATTATTAAAACAAATAAATAGGAGCTCATTGTGTTAATGTATTTCTAAATCCATAGATTCTTATCTGAAAATAATGATTGAGCTCAGTTATTTTATACATCCCATTAAGGTACATTATCTTGAGTCTTTACAGACTAGTCAAAATGTAACAACTACTTAAATTTAACAAATCAAATATATATTTTGCTGTGTTTCTACTTTGCCTTTCTCTTACACCTTTTCCTCAGATTCCATAATCAATCAAGTGCCCTGGAGTGATGGATTCATGAGTTATTGTATGCTCACATATTATTAAAATTGACACATTCTCAACTTTATTTTCTAACATTGTGAAAAGTAATACCTTAGGAGTTTCTTACCTGAATGTTTCATAAACACACACACACACACACACACACACACACACATACACACACACACACACACACACACGCATGCACTCATGCACGCATGCGCATGAACACACACACACACACACACACACACAATTACTTTTTGAAACCTGGGCCACAGTGAGTCATAGTACAGACTAGATCCTAATTATTCCTCTGAAAATCAGATGCAGTTGGCCTTCTGTTTCTACAATTTCAGACTCTAAATACCTAAGCAATAACAGAGAAAAATATTTGAAAAATAATTTTTTCTGTATATACAGACTTTCCCCCATATCATTTGTTCTATAACTAAGTATTCATAACAATTATTTGTGTAGTGTTCACATCACAATTGGTATTACAAATTAAAGTCATTAAGTTATATGAGAGTGTAGCATGAATTGTTAGAAGGTCTTATTAATAAAATCAAACCCGGAGTCAGGTATTGCATTAAAGCTGGAAGATCAGAGAGACAGAACAGGCCACAGCCACCTCACCTTGCCAATTCCACAGCTGATCCTGTTTCCTCAGACTGGAGGCCTCTATGTCCTTATCCAAATGGATCTCAGCTGAACTGCTTCTGGAAAGCCTGAAAGCTTAATCAGTCTCTATTTCCTGGTCCTCACACTTTATATACCTTTCTGCTTCCTGCCATCACTTCCTGGAATTAAAGGTGTGTGTCACCATGCCTGGCTGTTTCCAGTGTGGCTTTGAACTCACAGAGATCTGGATGGATTTCTGCCTCTGAAATGCTAGGATTAAAGGCATGTGCTACCACTGCCTAATCTCTATGTTTAATATTGTGGCTGTTCTGTTCTCTGACTCCAGATAAGTTTATTAGGATGCACAATATTTTGGGGAACACAATACCACCACATGAGAGGATGGGATTGTGTTATATGCAAATAGTAGACTTTTATACCCTTGAGGGTTTAAAAACAATCTCTGGAAATTACCAAAGCTGAATTCACAGAGGATTTTGATAATATGCTACAACACTTTGAGATTTATTTTTAAGATTTTTAAGAATGCATTTGAATTAAGAAAACTAACTTATTCTAGCTTTGTCCTTCAGGAAATCAATTTTCTCTAGCACTGTCATGATATTCAGAGAGGATATTACTTTTAGGCAACTTTCCCTTTGTTTGGTTTTTCTATCCTTTTTATCAGGCCAATTTGCTCCAAGTGTATTTGTTTCATATTAGCAAGATTATCCTCTGTAGATTATCTCAAGAGTTCTACCTATCCATATCAAGAATATATAAATATATTCCCCTTATCAAATGATGGTCAGCTTTTCCCTTACTTTTATTTACTTGTTACCAAGTACTTTGGAGGGGATCTGAATGTTAATGTACTTATTGCTATTTATCTACATAATGTAGAAGATTGGTTTGTCAAAGTAATATGGTTAGACATGTCAAATGTGCCAATGTTTACTGAATTAGTGTTCTAGGGCTATGTTTGCATACTAACAAAAATCGTCTGGTGTATAAGAAACCCACAGTTCTGGAAGCTAAACTGATGTCATGGCGTCTATAATGTCATACTCCAAACAAAGCTCTAAAAGAAAATATAGGTAGACATAGGATTCTTATAGTTTATTATTAACTCATTAAACAGTACATCACTCAACCATCATCAGAGAAGTTTCTTTAGTCAGTGGAGATCAACAGAGAGCCACAGATGTTTAATGTACAAGAAATAAGAGACTAAGGAATTCTTAGGATTAAATGGGACATCTGTATCATCCAGCCTCCTCTCACAACCTAGGTATCATCATGGAAAACAAGAAGGAAAGAGTGCAAGAACCAGAAGTTATGGATGATTACAAAGAAACTGTTTTCTGGGCACAGTGGTACAGTTGCATATGTTAAGTCACTATGGTTACAGCAGGAAGTGCAAAAACTGTCCAAATTCAAGGTAGACCCAAACCCAGAATGGTGAAGGGAGCTATGCTTTAAGTCCCACTGTATATGAGGAGTTATTGACAATAAATAACTTCTGGGAGAAGGAAAGTCTGTTTTGTTTAAAGGTGTTATTTTATTTTATTTAAAGGTATGAAATGGCTCCTGGTAGGTTCATCCTTCTCCAGTAGGCCACTTATCCCAGTATGGGAAGCACAATTGGGTTTCTTATTAAAAAAATAAGAATAGAACACAAAGCTGGGTTGGTAGAGAAGGGGAATGGATCTAGAAGGGTCTGCAAGAGAGAAATGAATATGATAAAAATTCACAAAATACATTATACAAATTTCTGAGAGAATAATTGGGTAAAAGTTGGGAGAATGTGGACCTGAATCAGAATATATCGTATGAACAAAACTATTTTCAATAAAAGAGAAAGAAAAATAATTTCTCCTATACTTTTCTCTTACCTTATGAGTTTTATTTGTTTGCTTTTTGTTTTTCTTGTTTTTATTTTTATTTTTTTTAAGACAGGGTGTCTTTGTGTAGCCCTGGCTGTCCTTGTTCTTGCTCTGTAGACCAGGCTGGCCTCGAACTCACAGAGATCTGCCTGCCTCTCCCTCCTGAGGCCCGGGATTAAAGGCATGCACCACAACTGCCAGGCAGCTTCTGAGTTGTTATCAGTCCTTGTTTTCCTTTTGCTTTCAGAAAAACATAGTCAAACTATGTCTTTATTTTTACATGGTACTTTTCTCTTGCATCATCACTTAATGCTTCACTCTGCATCAACGACTCATCCTACTCTAGTATGGCTTTTCTTTAATAACTTACATCAGCAAAAGTCTTATTTCAAAATAAGTTCATATTCTGTGGTTCTAAAGGTTATGACTACACGTAATTTTTTTTGTGATTAACATTTAGTCCAGGGCACGTACCAAAAGACATAAGCAGACATCAACTGTAGCATCAACAAATACCCTTTACTAAAAAAGGGCTCAAACTTATTTCCTACAGCTTCTTAATGGTCTTTTTCCAGCACAGTTCATGGTTAAAATGTGGATATCAGGAAATACTAACAGTGATTGTGGCACAGTTATATAAGTTTATAGTTTCCTTAGTTTTATTTTCAATAAGCCATAAAAGTGAAGGGAGACCTTATGTCACTATCTACCTCCCAGCCAAGTACACCTCAACTGACAAAATCCATGCTATTTTCACTAATCAATCAAAGTCAATCAAATACAGTCTGCTTAAGCATGTGTATGTAAGAACTGCACCAGCTATCAGAAGCTAGGAAAAAATATCATTAATATATCTACAAGACTCTAATATATGTCAGTAACACCTCCTATAGTAGGATGAAAATTCATTGCAGACCCTCAATTGCATAACCAGATTTAAAGATTTGAAAGATTCTATACCCAGATATTTAGGTGCACATGTAATACTCTCTTGCATAGTAAAATGTAGTGTAGTTCTTACCATGCTCTATTTCCTTGATAAAACCATCTATCATGTCATGAAAATGCACAAACTTTAACTTTATCTGGCAAGGTAGTAAGGCTTCTTCCAAAAAGCATGCAAGTGAGCTACCCTAGAAGTAGATTATCTACATGCATTCAAACTTGCTGATGACTACAGTCTTAGCTAACATCTCTAAATACTTCAAAAGGAACACAGCATGATCCACTCAGCTAAGTCTCTCCTCAATATCAAACAGAAACGTGCAAATAGTTATTTACCTTTTGAACCAGATGAACTGAGTGAGTGAGAGAGAGAAAGAGAGAGAGAGAGAGAGAGAGAGAGAGAGAACGAGCTCCTGTGCACATGTATGTCAAAATGTGTCTGTGTGGGTACATGTAGAGGCCAGAGGTTCACATTGAATGTCTTCTTCCTCTTTCTCTCTACAAATCATCATTTGAGGCAGGAAACTCATTAAATCTGAAAAAACACTGATTGGCTAGGCTGGCTGGAGAGCAAACTCCAGGGATACAATTTTTTTTTCTCTGGACAATTTTGGGATTACAGGAATGCCTCACTGCACCCGTGCTATGGGTTTCAGTGGCTCTGAATTATTTTTACCTAGCAAAGTTATGGTTAGTATCAATATAATTTACATGAACCATTAATCTAACTGAACATCTATTATTAATTTCTGAGCTATTTACATATGCAAATAATACCCAAGTAATAATTACTTAATTATGCATTTTCTTTCTCAAACTTTTTGTTCAAAGTGACAATGTTAAAAATATCTATATCCTAGTTTTCTAGTCATTAGCAGTACTAACATCACTAACTATTAAAAAAACTTGATACAGAGAAAAATGATTATAAAGTGAGAATGTTTTTTATTAATCAATTGCTTTTACAGTGAAAGAATTTCTAAATTCCTTTCTCTGTGTCTCTTTCTTTCCCCCACCTTTGTCAGTACTTTTAATGCATACACTGCTTTATATAAAAGATATTTCTTTCTGTAAGTATGTAAAATGAAGACTAATCTCCATTAAAGGTTGATGAAAAAAATTTACATAAATGTCTAAAGAGCATATTTCATGAACATGTTATCATTGACCTCATTCAAATCTACTTTATAGTTTTGTGACTATAGGAATTTTAAAAGCATTGTATTTACACTTTGTGATTTCCCAAGACACTTCTGATAAGGAGCCAGAGAGATGAGGAGTAAATGGAGAAAGAGTCAACAGAAACTCTTTTGAGTATGAGAAATATTTAATGATGGGAAAATGAGAGGGAGATGGGACAATTACATTGTCACCAGTTACTCAGAAAAGTGAAGTTTGTAGACAAAAATAATGTCCAGACAGGAGAGAAGTTATGTGAGTTCTACAACAAATTCAACTGGGAACCAATTTAGAAGCTAGAATAAGTGAACAAGTAAGGAAAGAAAGAGGGTTTCTTTTTTTTTTTAAAGGCCAAATATAATTAAGAAAATGTGATGACAGCAATTCTTATCCACTGGGTGTCTTCACCACTAAGGTATTTATAGTAGATACTTTTCTATTGTTGTGATAATACATCATGGCCAAGGCAACTTATTGAATGAAGGGTTTATTTGGGGCCTACAGTTCCAGAAAGGTATGAGTCCATCACCATTGTAGCAAGGAACATAGCAAGAGACAGACAGGCAGGAAAGACACTGGATAAGGGGCTGAGCACTCACATCCTGATCCACAAACAGGAAACAAAGGGCACACTGGGAATGACATAAGTCTTTTGAAACCTCACCCCCACCCCCACCAAACCCTGAGGAAAAACACCTGTTCTAACAAGACCACACATCCTAATCCTTCCTACGCAGGACTATGAGTTGTAGACCAAATATTCAGACATGTGAGTCTTCGGGGAATGGGGTACAAGGCATTTTCCTTTAAACCACCACATTATGTGCTAACTAACGTTGGGAGAAAGGCCCTAGAAGTTGGTAAAGCTGATGGTGCTTTGAAGGGAGAGGGAAAAGGAAAGGGATAGACAGAAGTGGAAGAAGAAATCAGAGAAGGGAAGAAGATATTATTAGAGAGTGATGATCTTTGTATTTAATATAATCCTAGGTCTTTATGTTTCTCCAACCAAAAATTCTCTGAAGTGGATACAGGTGTTTATTGAAACTATCTATTACCATCTGCAATGTGATGCTGATCTCACAGGAAATCCAAGTTCTAAGTAGATGTAGACTACTTTATGTAAATTAAAAGAAAGAAATACAACATCCATGAAAGACAGTGCCATTTAACAGGAGCATATTTTTTAACTCACCAATGATAAGTGATTGATTATAATTTGTCAGGATGTGTACAAGAAACAGGAACATTAAAAAATAACAACAAAAAATCTGAACAAAATAACAACAAAAAATAACAACAAAAAAACAAGCAGGTAAACTACTGAGACATGTATCTTGTTCCATAAAATTAAGACCAAAGTAAATTTTTTTAGGTATTTCAGCACAAATCAATAGAGTTGTATTTAATTGTATAACTAAATCAAAACTGATAAGAATTTAAATCATCCAGAAAATAAAAATTCTTCTCTAATCTATTACTGACTTTAACTTCATCAATATAAAACAATCATGTTATATATTCTTTTATTCTACTAATAGCTGGATGAACTACATTAGGATCAACCAGTTATACCTTTCTGAATTCAAGAGTTAGCACAATAATTGAATAAAGATTCATTAAGCATGCATTTACTTTTTGCATACATTAGTCAAACCATGGGAATGTAGCAGTATATTCTTCATAAAATAAAATTTAATATAAAATAATCTCTTTTTATGCTAAAGTATAAAATAAATACAGCCAATAACATATTGCAAGTAACAAGAAAATGTGCTAGTACAGTACAGAAATTGTAAGACCTTTTCTATGTTGTATGCTGCCCTACCAGGAGTTAAGACCTTCTTTCATATAGAGACGTAGCATCTCCATAACTCTTGGAGAAGTGGCTCTTTCTGGATCTTCCCATTATTCCTTGGGGGAAGTTGATGAACTCGGAGGTGTGGAAACTTGGAGAGAATAAGGCAGTGTGGCTGATAGCATACTCACCACATTCTAATCTAAATGACTATAGTGGATATTGATAAAGTTCTTTTCTTTCTTAGATTTTATTTTTTGTGTCCCCCTCCACTTTGTGTGTGTGTGTGTGTGTGTGTGTGTGTGTGTGTGTGTGTTTGCCATGTGCCATGTGTATGAAGGAACCTATTATTATAAAAGAGGGTATCAGATATGGAGAGCTGGAAACATAAATGGTTGTGTGTGTCTCAGGATCAGTACTAGGAAACAAACTCTAGTCCTCTGAAAGAGCAGAAAGTGTTCTTGACTACTAAACAATCTTTCCAGAACAGTGTTTTATTACTAAATATTTTCCTGGATATGAAATTGTTTTAGATCTATTCAAATAGAAATATCTAAACAGAGAAGCTCACTAAGTTTTTTCCATTTAGCCTTCCACTACTTGTGAATTTGGTAGTTAACTCTGAAATGTTGAATGGTGTGCCTTGATTGAAGAAGAGGGAGATTGACTTTCTGTCGAGGTTATTTAACTAGATGATTTATTACCCTCAGTAGGGAATCAGACTAGAATATACAATTCCAGTTTAGAGAAAATTTCCACTAATGACTTAAAGGGACTTTAAAAATAAGTGGTATACCTACCTCTCTACCAAAATTAAGACATAAAATAAATAATTCAAACCTAAAAGGCCATTGAAATATTCAGAACTTTCACTTCAGGTAGTACTTGTTTTGAATTTGAATTACCAGAGAAATTTCTTTCCTCAAATCCTTTGCCAAAATGCTCTGTCCTTAAGGTAATAGAAATGTCTTGTGTAAAGCATAAAAGTCATAGAACTGAACAAAGAACCAAAAACCTCTCCTGCTAAATTAAAACTGACCTTACCTCCTTTTGCCTTTTAGAAAGATGAAGGATGAAGTTGTTGCACAATTCAGATTTGTAGAGAAAATGGAAAATATCTTCACTGTCTTTCTTCTCACTGACAGTTTAAAGTTTCTGTTACTATGGGATACTAAGAGTTGGCACTTGGCTTAGATAGTCCAGTGTTTAGGGGCTGATCTTTTGTATCTGAAAACCAGGTCCTTATTTAGCTACAGGATTTGGAAAGTTGCATGTCTTTATAAGTGTAGGAGCTGATTCATGCCTTAACATAAAACTTAAAACACCAGCTCTCACAGGTGTTCTCTTCCCAATCTTCTTTTTCATTGACAGTCATTGAAAACAAAGGATTCTCATTTATTCATATTCATCATGTTCTCAATTTTGATATTTAATAACCATGAGTTGTCTACCATGTACTTATAAACTCTGTAGTACTAGAAATTGAGTCTTTGCTAGCTACTTCATAAGGCTTATATATTTGCAAAGAATTGCTCATAACTAATCTAATATTGTTTTATTTCAGTAGAAGACAACTACTAAGCTATTTTTATTGTTATAAAAAGATTTGATTTTCTTTTTTCTTTTCTTTTGTGTTTATTTTTTTGGTGTGTGAGTGTGTGTGTGTGTGTGTGTGTGTGTGTGTGTGTGTACTCACTGAGAAGAGGTTGTCAGAATCCTTGGAACTTAAGTTATATGTGTTTGTGAGCCATCTAACATGGGTTCTAGGAACTGAACTTAAATCCTTCGAATGGGCAACAAAACCTCAAAACTACTGATCCACCTCTCCAGCATAGTGAGGTTGCCATCTTGTTTACTCTCAGGCAAAGTATAATAATTCTAACTTCAAACACTTCATTAGAAGTTGCAACTATATAATTCTTCATTACTTCTTAGTTTATAAATGGAGATACTATTTTATCTTCTGTTTCATATGTCTGTTGTTGATGTACATGTGTATGATGTGTGGCAGAGTGTATATGTGCTTGTGTGGTTGGGGGAGGGGCGATGGTGAGGTCAGAAGACAACCTTGGGTCATGTTCACTGTCTTTCACATTGTTTGAGGCAGAGTCTCTTTGTTGCTTGACACTGCAATACTCCTGGTAGAATAAGTGGCTCATAAGCTTCCAGGTATTCTCCCATCTCTGCCTTCCATTTTCTGAAAGGCCACTCTGGTTTGGTTGCATGCTAAAGTTCTTGGCTTTACTGAGCCAAGTGTTCTATAACTAGGCCAGCACCCCAACAAATAAATCATGAATTCTTACAAAGAGAAATGTAGAAAGGGTTTAAGGTCTTTAACTGTGGCACTTTGAGCTTTCTTGTGCATTTTACCAATTTAATAATATTTTGAGGATTTATTATAAATGGGTATAATTTTTGCAGGAGAGAGCACGAAACTTAGTATTCTCTATCCTTGGACAACAGGAAGCATATATGAGGAATATGGAGATGATAATGGCAATCATTTCAGCAGAAGGAGGACATGCAGTCGTCCCACAGGACGAGTGCAAACAAGCCAAACCTGAAATCCTTCCAAAAGACAAAAAAAAAAAAAAAAACAAGAACACACCACTTCTTGTGTTGCATTCACAATGCAAATACGAGCGTCGTCTTGTAAGAAATAGCAAAGTGAAGACATCGTTCTAAAGCTTAACTACTTGTGAATTTCTATGTTTTAGGTCATAGTGATAATTTGCATTTACAATTATAAGTCTCAAGATATATGATTGTATTCCAGATTTTCAGGCATGAAATAAAGGGCAATATTAAGTTGTTAACTGATTTACTCATGCACTAAGTGCTAGCATAGTAGTAGTTACTACTAGGTTGAGATTAGCTCTATTGTGTTTGATAAATGTAAAATATTTTCATTTATCTATCCTATTTATTTATTTATCAGCTACCATTTTGCCCTTAGAAAAATTCGATCACACATTGGATGTTTGTATTTTCAGCCGTGACCTCAAAGCAGAAAGTGAACGGTGTCTCTTTCTGCCACTTGATTCAACTGAAAGGCTGAAACAGGAGAATCTGAAGGGTGCGCTCTTTATGAAAGTACACTCATTTTCAATTTATATTTTAAAGATTTTCTTTCAGAAGACATCTGTTCATAAAAAAAAATGAGGCTTGTGCTAGTAAGACTGACAAAAAACAAAACCTTCATTATTATCCCAAGAGACCATGGCTCTTTATGTACTTTATGCACAAAGTGACCTGATTATGTGGGAAAGGGGGGTCTATAATCTCTTTATAGCCCAGCATAAGCACTTCAACTGTGTTGGGTTTTATGAATCAGAGGAAAGAAAAACTTCTTTAGCCTCTCCTATTCTTTCACCACAAGTAACTGTCTTCCCTAGAGAAGTTTAAGTCTGTGGCCATGAAACAAAGGGAGAATCTGTCTCCATTTGCATGCAAGAGGCAAGTTTCTTTTAGCAAAATTTCATCACTGAGTACCATTTTATTCACAGTGCCACGATTAGTGCAATAAGCTCTTTATATCACTGATGATGCTTTATTTTGTAGCACATTTGCCAGAGGATAGCACAAAATAGCATCAATGTATTCCCTTTGTCAAATATTTGAATATCTACTATGTGACAAGTCTCATAAAAGCATTGCATTATTTTCCCAAGAAGCTTACAGAAGTGCAATCCATTGTGCAAAGTGTCAAGAAAGTAATATGTATAGAGCTGAAAAATACAAATAACCATATCAGAAAGGCAATTGTCTGTGATGAGAAGGTAACTCTCTGAAGAAAGGAGGCAGAAGAACTCTAAGGCCGACTAAGAAGAGAGGGCAAAGTGTATGATTATAAATGTCAGAGGACCTCAAATAGTACTGCTTGGAAAATCAAGTCCTTGGTATTGGTCACATGCCACTCTTTCTGACCTATGGAAATACATGATCATGATAGTCTATACTGGAGAGAATAAATGGGTCCCCATAGATTGGGGTAGTCCATTATCAAGACACAATTTATGAAACAAGTAAGACATAGAAAGATCAGGAAGCTATGAAAAAAGCTGAAAAAAAGAAATTCAAAAGGCAGAAATGTTCATTTTGCCTCACTGTGTCAGAGAGTGCAGTACATGTCAGTTTGCTCGATTGCTATAGGTGAGAAGAGACACCATGGCAGTAGAGTAATAGGGCAGAGCCAAGATGGTGGTGTTATGGCATCAAGGAATTTAAACAATGCACATTGAAGTTAACCAGAACCAAAATATAGTTTTTTTTTAAATTCACCCCCAGTGACTTACTTTCTCTGAGCAGAAACATCTCCTAACAGCCTATTCATTAGTTAATTCATTTGGTGAAGTTAGAAACCTAATAGTCAAGTCAATGGAACCACCATTATAATCCCAACCTTGCAACACATAAGACTATGGAACTGATATTTGTTATCCAAACCATAATATGGCATGGGAAATATTACATACTGGCTATTTTTTCTATGTTTGTGTGAAAAAAGTAATTTTAGGACATTAAAAAACACAAAAGCAAGCAAAATATTCTGAGTGATATCTTATTTTTATGGTTTACAACTTCTGATTTACTGCTTTAATATAAAAATAAAAGTAATTTACAATCTATTGATTAATAAGTACTATGGAAAGTTAATAAAATTTTCTTTATATCAGGCCAGAAATTTGCAAAAAAAATATGTCTGTGGAATTTCACTTGTTCAATAGTTTTGAACATATAAGGTTTAAATATTTTCTATAAGGGAATAAAAGAGTGTCAATGTTATATATGAGAGCAATGTTTACATGACATTTTAACTTTGTGCTCATAATACTTCTATAAAAAGGCATATGGAGAAAGACAATAATTGTCAATCACATGGGCTGTATGTTTGAAGCATTTATTCTCAGTTATTTTTGGTACTCTAAATATACAGACAGTAGCCTAACAAAAAGATGTCCTTTGTCAGTGAAGTAAACATATGTGGTAAACACATACACATATGAGAGGCTGTCATCCCATGCTACCTTATCATTGAGTGATGATTTTTTATGATTTTTTTTTAGTCTAAGCTGAATTTCCCTTTTTGCTTTTTAAAATATATTTTATCTCCCTGTTAGTTTTCATTAGAGATGGTATTTTGTTTTTTGTTTTATTTTGTTTTTTGTTTTTTTATTTTTTGTCCTCTGCACTTCTTTCTTCTATAAGGTTCTATTTCTAAAACACCTGGCATCAAATAATACGATGCAATGCCCAATAATGATTTTAATGTTAAATATGATAAGATTTATTATTATAATGATTATCATAACCATTTCTAGGTTTTTATACCTATTACTTTTTGAAATAATACAGTTCATAATATTTTCAAGTTGCACATATTATTATATATATAATATTTTGTACTATTTATGAAAATGTCAATGAATTGTATTTTGGTTGACAATACTGTGTTAACTGAATATTTTTTAAAACAATGGTTCCTGGTAACATGGAGAACAGTAATTAGGAAAGTAGATGTCTGCTGTTAAAGATGACAGTATAATAAAGATGATTAACCTAGTAACTTCTTGCCTATTTGGCTTCATTCATCTATTGTGGTATGCCTATTAGTTCTTCATTGCTATAGACATTAAATGAGTACATCAAAAGCACTCTAACTTCACAAGTAATTAAAACCTTAGATAACGACTTTACAGCTAAAATAACGATTTTCTGATTGTGTGTCTCTCTTTACTCAAAAAAAAAAACCTTGACATCATAGCTGAGTCTACCAATCGATCATAATAGAAGCAGAGATAGAAGCAGATCTGAGGAAAAGGTAGGAAGAGGCACTGATAATGAAGGGAGCTGCTTTAATTGATGGACAACCGTGTTATATTGTCAAACTGAGTTCTTTTACTTGGTTTTAAATTTTAGTACTATAATTTTATAAGAAATAATTGTAATTAAATGAAAATAAAATCAAACATACCAAAATCTTTAGACAGAATGAAAACAGTCCTAACAGAAAAGTTTATTCCAATAAGCACCTTCAAAAAAGTAAATCTGAACTATTTCAAACTGATAAGGTTGTATCTTAAGACTTTGGTGAAAAAGAAAACAAATAACACCCCATCACCAGCCTTCCCTCCCCCAAAAAAAGTATACAGAAAGAAATAATTAAAATCTGGACTGAAATTAATGGAATATAAACAAAAACAAAATAAAGAATCTTAGCATAGAAGTTCTGGGTTCTTTGAAAAGATATGACAAGATCAGTAAACCTTTAACTGAATTAACTAAAAGAAAGAGATATTTCAAACCAATCAAATTATGGGTGGAAAATAATGTCAAAACAGACATGAATAAAATCCAGAGTTTGTAAAGACATAGTATTGGTGAAATTACTAAGGCCACTCCACGTAGTTAAAAGGAGATTTATTTAAAGGCGTAACTCACAAATGAAGGGATAGGTAGATGATGGGTTCTGGAAGAGACGCAGCGCAGTCCGGCGGTGTTCTCTGGAGAACTTTCCTCGGTCTACCTCTCCGTCCAGGTCCAGGAAACAAGAGAGCACCGCGCATCCCGATCTCAGGTCTTCAGGCCCTCCCTTGGCCCCGCCTTGTAGGCGTGATAGTTACGGAAGCCTCATTGGGTGTTGGAACTTCCAGACCAAAGCTGGAATGGCTACCCACTACAACATACTTAAAAAAATCTTCATTCTATCCAATTAGAAACTTATATGACCAAAGAGGTTACGTATAGAATAAAAGAATTAGAAGGAGGGGAGGTTCTCTCAGAGTGTGACAAATAGAATATATAGTTAGGAGAGACAGGGGGAGACTGGAACAAGAGGATTAAATAGAGAGAGTGATGGAAGAAAGGGTTAAGGGAGGTAACAGGGTGGAGGATAACTCACACTAAGGGCCATTTGAGGGGTCATATGGAAACCTCCTACTGTAGAGACTTCCTAAAATAAATACATATATGAAAGAAATTTGAATAGAGTCCCCAAATATCAAGAGAATCATTGCCTGAGTCATACATCTTTCACCATCAAGCAAAACCTCCATATCAGAGATGGGTTACATGTAATCTAGCTGTTGGCCAAGGCGTCCCCACAGAGAGCTCCAAGGCTGCTGACAATGCTACAGGTTGTTCTCCACAAACTGATGATAAAGATCTATTGCTGAAGACAACATTTACATATCTCACCACACATGGGGAACTCAAACTGGTGCCTACTTACTGACTTGTGTTCATGTACCAGAATTTATTCTGCATGCTACCAAAGGAGAAAGGTAAATACAAGCCCAGGTACAAACTCTGTAATCTGTAGTGAAGGTCTGTGTGTATGACATGGTGGTGTGGTAGTGGTAAAAATTTTGTGGGAGTAGCCAACCACTCTCTAATGAGATTTAAGGTCCACTCCATGGAATGGTACCTCCGCTTGACACTGCTTGGGTGTCTGAGAACTTGAGACTACACAGGCCACAGGGCTAGGGGAAAACTACATACTCTTTCCTGCTAATGGAATAGAGTTATAAAATGGCTCCTAATGACTTTCTGCTATATTCACATATCAATGCCTCCTTCAGGTATCATCAGAGCATCTTCCTCTTGTAGTAGATGAAAACTAATAACAGAGACCAACAACTGGACAGTGTGCAGAGAGTGAGAGAGCTTGGCACACTCAGGCCTAAACGGGATGCTTTTATCAAACCCCTACCCACAGGGTTTGGATGGAAACCTATAGATGGAAAGATTGTAAAAGCCTAAGAGGATGGATGACACCAAGGAAACAATGTCTTCTAGATACAACAGAGCTGATGCACACAGGAACGCAGAAAGACTATAGCAGGGTGCACAGGCCCTGAATAGGTTCAGTCAGACAGGGGTCCAGCAGTGCGATGGGGATGTGATGATGAGATCATATCCTTAACAAAGAAGCTATCTCCAAATGGCATCTGCTTGTAAAGGAAAAAATAGTTTTCAACAGGGAATCTCACTGTGTATGTTAACCACAGTTAAGGTTAGTCTCTATGCCCAGCAGTAGACGGCCAACACAAAATGAACAGTTGACTCACATTGTTATGTTTACCTTTCTGGTCTTTTGCTTGTATATTAGGGTTTCCAATTTCGTGTTTTTATGAATTTTTCTCTCTGTGTGTGTTTCTAGAGTGTATTTTCCTTTGTTTTTGTTTTAATTATGTTTGTTTTATTGTTTGCCTCTTGATTGTTTTCTAAAGAGAGAGAAAGGAAGGGTCTTTGGGTGGGTAGGGAATTGGGAGAGTCTGAGAAGAGTTGGGGGAGGGATGAGAATATATATGAGAATAAAATATCATATTTTAATATGATAGTTTGAATATAATTGTCTCCAATAAACTCCCAGAGAATGACACTATTGGGAGGTGTGGCTTTTGGGAAGAAGGTATGGCATTGTTGAAGGAAGCTTGTCACTGTGGAGGTGGGCTTTGAGGTCTCATATATGCTCAAGCCATGCCCAGTATCTCAGTTAACTTCCTGTTGCCTGCAAGATGTAGAACTCTCAGCTCCTTCTCCAGGACCATGTTTGTCTGCACACTGCCATGTCCCACCATAATGATAATGGACTAAACCTCTGAAACTGTAAGCCACCCAATAAAATATTTTCTTGTACAAGAGCTGCTGTGGATGCTGGACTGTGGTGCCACATGCCTTTAATCCCAGCACTCGGGAGGCAGAGCCAAGCAGATCTCTGTGAATTTGAGGTCAGCCTGGTCTATAGAGTGAGATCCAGGACAGGCATGAAAAACTACACAGAGAAACCCTGTCTCAAAAAACAAACAAAAAAAACCCAAAAAACAAAATCAAACAAACAAACAAACAAACAAAAAAAACCGAACAAACCAACAAGCCAAAAAACCCAACAACAACAAAAGAGTTGCTGTGGACATGGTGTCTCTTCACAGCAACAGAAAACCTAAGACACTGTATAAAAAATTTTTCAATTAAAAATAGAAAAATAAAAGAAATTAATATCTTAATGTGTTTGGCATGCTTAACATAAGCAGAAGACATTATACATACGAACAAATATATAAATGCAATCTATGAGTCCATTTAGTGTTCCTTGTATGTATATGTTTTTAGGGATAACCACTTGGCATTCGATAACCAGTTACAAGGGTATTTACTAGGGAAGCCTGTAGATGTAACCAACCGTCTTATTAAATAAGAAACACAGAGCCAATGTAAGGATGAAAGCCCAAGAGGTCAGAGCTAAGAGTCTTACCACTTTCCGCCAGCTAGCCTCTCCCGCCAAGAGACCTCTCCGAAAAAGGGACTACTCCCTGTGCGTTCGCCTTTAAATAAGAGTTCTGTTCTGCCTTCTCATTGGTTGTAAACCCAACTACGTGACTGCCTCATTACTGCCTGTCTGTATAGACCTCCAGGTTTTCTATGGTTGGTATTGAGATTAAGGGCGTGTGTCTCCAATGCTGGCTGTATCCTTGAACACACAGAGATCTACCTAGTTCTGCTTACTAAGTGCTGGGATTAAAGGCGTGCACCGCCACCGCCCTGGCTTTCGCTATGGCTTGCTAATAGCTCTGACCTCTAGGCAACTTTATTTATTAACATACAAATAAAATCACATTTCAGTACAAATAGAATACCACTATAGAAGCCTATTTAACTCTTTTTCTCTTAAGTCATAAATCGCCAGTAACTTGTCATCTATGTTTGAGGCCCCTTCAGATTTCATGGGTATGGCTTCCTGGTCATATGTAAAAGACAAAATCTCTAATCAGACTTCCTAGTTGTCTAGCTTGTAATCTTTCTTCCCCCTCTTCTGAGAGATTCCCTTAGCCTTAGGAGAAATTTTTTTTTTAAATTAACATGCTTGTATTTGAGAGAAATTACTTTGGGATTCCATCTTAATCCAGTCAGAATGATTCATATTAAAAGCAAAAACAATCCTAACAAACAAAAACAAATGGCAACAAATGTAGGTGGGATTGGATGTGTGGAAAGAATTCTTAGTCACTGTTCATAAGAGTAGAAAATGGACCGGCCAATGTGGAAACGAGTGTGGAGCTTTCTCATAAAGACTACAAAAGATCTATCACATGATCCAGCTGTACCATTATCGGCATGTATCTCGAGGACTCTATATTCTATGGCAGAGGCACTTGCTCATTCATATTTATTGCTGTTCTATTTACAATATGTTGAAAATGGAAACAGCATATATACCCATCAACTGATGAATGAATAGCGAAAATGTATTATTTAGCTATAGAGAAATTGAAATTATAAAATTTGCAGATTAGTGTAGAGAACTGGAAATAGTCATTCTGAGGAAAGTAATTCAGACCTAGGAAGACAAATGCCACATGTTCTCTTTCATATGTCTCCCATACACCTTTTTATAACATCAGGCTTGAATATCAGAGTACGATGCAAATCTTAAAAGATTTATTTTGCTCATCCAAATTTAATGGTTCTCAATTAGTCAGGTTTCTTGCACTAGATTTCTTTGCCAACTTCAAAAAACAGACTAAGAGGATAACTTTAAATCCAACAAGCATTTTCTTCTTCCACCCACAATGAATGAAAACAGTACAATAAAAGTCATGTTGCCCAGATTTGGTAAAATTCTGAACACTGTATCATGTCTCTGTTTTATTGTCTAGAACTTAGTTTGCTCTCCACAAAGTAGTAATCGCTGTTTTTATTCTAGATGGATATGCGTCCAGTTTGAAAGCAACTCATTTTACTAAGGAAGAAGGACATAATATATGCTGGAAATATTAGCAGAGTCTACCCTGATATGTAACATAGGACTGGATTTTCATCTTGTAAAATGATTTCTTGTTTAATCCTTTAGCATTATCTATCTTATTACTCAAAAATATCTATCTTATTACCCAAAGCCAAGAATTTAAAAATGATCCTTCATTTTTCTCTGTAACATGAAGCTCTCATTGACAGTATAAGGAATTAAGGTTCTTTAATTTAATGTTTGAAACCCTTATATGTCTACCATCTCCATTGCTACCATCTTTCTCATAATAGCTCTCACTTCTGACCCTCTTTGATTATATGCTTTCAATCAGTTCTGTATAAGTCATTTGGAGTTGTAGTATGGGAATGTAATTCATATGTTTTGTCCTTTCCAAGGTCCTCTAATATCTTCTTGATGAACTTGTAATAAAAGCCAAATTCCTTAACTTGATGCTGAAATACCTAGCTGCTTTCAACCTACCCATGCCTAGGAAGGCTACATTTTGTAGTTTTCACAAATTCATTAAATCATTCCCACCTTAGATTACACCAAGCAATCCACAGTGTGGTCTCTCTCATGTATGTGCATGTGTTTAATTTTCTTCAAAGGTCTTTGCTCTAAAAATTAATTCTATATATGTACTTATTTATTTATTTCCATAAGACTGATTCCATGAATTTTGGCTCCTTGAGGGTGGATAGCTTGACTATTTTGTCAACATCTTTTTCATAGGAGAAAGTAACAAATAACTGGTATTATTATGTAGCTCTTTTTGAAAAGTGTGAAGTAGCTGTGTATGAATCTTATGTAATTACTACCTGCAGGAAATTATGGATCACAGAACAGAAGTTTGGAAAAGTAATGAGTTGTGAGCATGGCAGTTTTTTCAATTTGCATTCTAGAAAGATTAGTTAATTCAATATAATAGCAGCAACAATATCAGTAGCATTGTAATAGCAAAAACAGCCATTGAAGTGATATAATCATAATAATAGCATTTAGTAAACAAATGTTCTTTGTAAAAACAGTAATAATAAAAGGAACTATTGCTAAATACAACCTTAATAGGCACCAAACTCTGGGGCATGCATTTGATATAATATATATTGCTTAATAGTTACAATATTAATAATAATATTGCTATTTTTTAATAAATACTTTTCTTTCCTGGACTATCACATATGTTTTCCTATAATAATTTATTCAGTCTTTATAGTTCTATGAAACAGATATTACTATATTTCTTATTTCATAGATTAGATATCAGAGTGCTCTTCATAGATCTTTCAGACTTTCAGCATCAAATTTGGGCTAATTTTATTTTAATTCTTATTTTTTGGCTGGCATTATCTTTGATTCTGCAATCCACATATTCCTTAAAATCTGTTGCTCTCAGGTGGCTATTGCTAAACTCAGATCATGAACACTAATCAACTAAATCTTTGTTATGATAAAATACATTTTCTTGGCTGTGTTTTATTAGAGAAATGTGAGCAATGCAATGATCATCTTCAAGTATGGGGTGAAGCCTTCAATAAATTGAGCCTGTTGATTCTTATATTTTGTGTTTCTAGCTTACAGATGTATGACAAGATAGATTTCTGTGGTTTAAATTAATCAATCTGTGGTGTGTTGTTATTACAGCTCTACCAATTGAATATGATATATGATAATCATTCTTACTCCCAAACTTACAAAATCAAAGTGATCTTTCAAAACTGATTTATAGAAAATATCTGTATGTGGAAATATTAATATTATTATATTATAACAAAGTCTGACACTAAACTTATGTAATTTAATATTGAATTAAATTTTTATTTATTTGTTCATGTGAATACATATGACAACATGTGTGTGGAGGACAGAGAAAAACTTGAGGGACTTAGTTCTCTCCTTCCACCATATGTGTTCTGGGAATCAAACTCAAATTTTTAGGCTTGGTAGTAAATGCCTCTACTTCATCTCTCAAACCCACACATGTCTTTTAAAGGTGTAAATGAAATCTTTTGAAAAGAGACAAACATGTAAGTAGAAAATTTTAAAAAGTAGTCACCTGTTGTGAACTTAAATGCCCATAAACAAGTTTAAAAGAGAGATGGATTTTTGAGGTGACATTTTGCTTGTGCTCTAACAAATAAAGCTTGCCTGAAGATCAGAGGGGAGAGCTAAGAACTAGTTAACTGTAGATGCCAGGCAGTGGTGGCTCACGCCTTTAATCCCAGCACTTGGGATCTCATGCCTTTGATTCCAGTACGTAGGAAGCACACATGCCTTTAATCTCAGCATTAGGGAGGTGGAGACAGGAAGTGATATGGCTGGGTGGATAGAGAAATACAAGGTGGGAGGAGACAGGAGCTCACTCTTTTCAATATGAGAAGTTGGTGAGGTAAGAAGTGGCTGTGGTTTGCTCCCTTTTCTCTCTGATTTTTCAGCATTTACCCCTATATCTGACTCCAGATTTTTATTATTAAGACCAATTAGAATTTGTGCTACATCTAGGGTACGATTTCATGAAAAAGTTGCTTACCTGTGGTTTTGCAGCCACTGGCACAGGCCTAAGCTGCATGCGCCTGCAGTAACTACCCCACTAGCTAAGGTTTTCTTTTTCTTTTTTCTTTTTTTATTTATTTCTTTTTTCATTTTTTATCTCAAGCCTCTGATTGGGTTGGGATCTTTCTGTTGCAGTCTATCTGCCGCAAACTCCATAGGCTTTGGGGCTCTAAAAACCACGGTAATTAGCTGCTTTCACGCATAACCCCATGCAGATGGCTAGCTCTTTGGCTTCTTATCTCCTGGTGAGTGGTGTGCTTTATGGGACTGTTTAAAGGTACCGTTAGGAGGTGTGGCTTTTTGGAGTAGGTGTGGCCTTGTCAGAGGAAGTGTGTCATTAGTGGTGGCCTTTGAGGTTTCAAGGATCTAAGCCAGGCTCAGTGTATCTCTCTCTCTTCCTGCTGCCTTCAGATCCAGATGTCGAACTCTCAGCCTCTTCTCCAGCACCATGTCTGCCTGCATGCCATCATGTTCCCTGCCATGATGACAATATACTAAGCATCTGAACTGTAAGTAAGCCCTAGTTAAATGTTTTCCCTTTTAAGTGTTACCTTGGTTACAGTGTCTCTTCTCAGTAATAGAAAACTCACTAAAACAGAAGTTGGTACCAGGGATCAGGGTATTGCTGTGACAGGCCTAACTATACATCTTGTGGTTGACTATGGACTTTGGATTAGGATTGAATGCTTTACGTGGGGCTTCATGTTATACTAGTATGAGCATGGAAGACATGGGTGTGAGAGCAAGGTAGATTATGATGGATTAAAAGGTTTTAGAGAAGAATATTAGTAAGTGACCTAGAAACCATTCTTGGGATATTCTGGTGAAGAATGTGGCTGTTTCTTCCCTCATTCAAAAAATCTGCCAGAGGCTAAACTGAGTTTTAGATTAGTAGCCTTGGCAGAGAAAATTTCAAGACAGCATAATACTGACTATGTTACTTGCTTATTAGTGGCTACTTTTATGCAGATCTATAATGAAAGGGAGCAAGGTAGAAAAGGAAAAATACAAAATATACAGTTTGAGGAGAAAATGAGAACCAGAAAGTATAATTGAGTTAAATCCAGTGCTCAAGGAAATAAAAATTTAAAGAAAAGCCTGATTCTAAATGGAAAAAAGAGATTGGTGGCCTCAGAACAAGATCCCACCCAGCTAAGCTTCCAACTTGTGAATAGGAATCTTAAAAAGATGTTAGGGTGGGCATGATGGTGCATATCTTTAGTCCCAGCACTCAGTAGGCAGAGACAGGCAGATCTCTGAGTTCAATAACAGCCTGGTTCAGGCTGTTCAAGTTACAGAACAGCCAAGCTTAGGCATTGAATGAAACCATCAAAAACAGAAAGAGGGTGAAAATGTATTTGTATGAGGGGGGCCATGATCCAGCTCCAGAAAGCAGAATAATTGGACAACTTCAGCCATGTGGTCTGGCTTTAGAATTAAGGATACAGGAAAAGGATTGTGGGATCTCCCTCTATGGGGAGGGAAAACTGCAGAGGCCAGGTGTGTATCAGGTTTGTCCCTACATTGAGGACCAGAGAAGCTATTGTGTGAAGCTGTGAAAGTGAATTCTGGATTTCATTTTGGACTCTAAGATGTTGGAGATGACAGAGCTGTGGGATTCCTGACAAGGAGAGCTGTAGACCAGTGTGGAACGACCCCAAGAGAGAGAAGTGTTTTGTGGTCAACAATGCTGAAAAGATTTGGAGAGCTGAAGAGTGTTTTGACATCAGAAATGGAAATGCAGATTTTGCCTAGCTTGTTTTTGATGTTGCTTTCTTCTTTTTTAATAGCTTTTTTAATTTAAGAAATTTTTAATTCATTTTACATACCAACCACAAATCTCCCACTCATCCCTCTTCCCACTTCCCTCCAGCTTCCCCACCCTACCCCCCATTACCCAATAGGGTAAGGGCTCCAATGGGGAGTCAGCAAAGCCTGGTACATTTAGTTGAGGCAGGACTAAGCCCCTCCTCCCTGCATCTAGGTTGAGCAAGGTGTCGCACCATAGGTAATGGTCTTCAAAAAGCCAGCCCATGCACCAGGGATAGATCGTGATCCCACTTGCAGTGGTCCCTCAAACAGACCAAGCTACACAACTGTCTCTCATATGCAGAAGGCCTAGTCCAGTTCCATGCAGGTTCCAGAGCTGTTGGTCTATAGTTAGTGAGTTCTTATGAGCTTGGTTCAGTTGTCTCTGTAGATTTTCCCATCATGACCTTGATCCCCCTTGCTCAGATAATCCCTCTTCCCTCTCTTCAACTGGACTCCTGGAGCTTGGTCTCATGCTTGGCTGTGGATCTCTGCATCTACTTCCATTAGTTAGTGGATGAAGGCTCTATGGTGACAGTTAGGGTATTCACCAAATTGATTACCACGGTATAACAATTTCTCAGAAAATAGCAAATCAATCTACCGCAAGACCCAAGATACCACTCTTAGGCATATACCCAAGGCATGCTCAATCATACCACAAGGACACTTGCTCAACTATGTTCATAGCAGCATTATTTGTAATAGCCAGAACCTGGAAACAACCTAGATGCCCCTCAACCAAAGAACGGATAAAGAAAATGTGGTACATATGCACAATGGAGTATAACTCAGCAGTAAAAAACAATGACATCATGAAATTTGCAGTCAAATGGATGGAACTAGAAAATATGATCCTGAGTGAGGTAACCCAGACTCAGAAAGACAAACGTGGTATGTACTTACTCAAAAGTGGATACTAGATGTAAAACAAAGGACAACCCACAGCTCCAAAAAAGCTAGGTAACAAGGAGGACCCTAAGAGAGATGCATGGATTGCCTTGGGAAGGAGAAATAGGTGAGATCTCCATGAGCAAACTGGGGGCAAAGGATGACAATAGAGGGGAGGGGATGTGGGGTGAGAACGTGAGGGAACAGGATGGACAAGCTGGGAGAGGGATGAAGTGGGAGAGCAATGAAAGAGATATCTTGTTAGAGGGAGACAATATGGGTTTAGGGAGAAACTTGGTGTTGCTTTGGTCTAATATTTCCTGATTATGCTCCTTTTCCTTCCTTTTGGAATGGTAATAAGCATTCTGTGCCATGTGCCACTTTTTGTTGGATGTATGTGTTCTACTTCTTGATTTTGACTTTATAGGTGATTACAGTTAAGCAACTGCCATGATTCGAAACTGTTATACATGATGGAGACTTTTGAGGTCAAACTAAATGCATTTTTGCATTATTATATTATATGGCCACATGCCTAAGGGAGGAGGATGAGGTGGTTTGAATAAGAATAACTCCCATAGGCTCATAGTTTTAAATGCTTGGTCACCAGGGAGTGGTACTGTTTGAAATGATTAGCATGTGCGGCCCCATTGGAAGAAGTGTTTCACTGGGAGTGGTTTTTGAAGTTTCAACAGTCTAAGTAAGGCCTCTTTCTAGCTCTCTTCCTGTTGCCTACACATCCAAATGTAGCATTCTCAGCTCCTCTCCAACATCATGTCTCTCTGCCTACTGCCATGTTACCTGCTACATTGATAAGAGGCTAAATTTGTGAATCTGTAAGCAAGCCTCAATTAAATGCTTTCCTCTGTGAGGTTTTCTGTGGTCATGTTGTCTAGTCACCACAATAGAACACTGACTAAGGACAAAAGCCAATAGTCTTTCACAGTCTCAACATTATTTAGAAAACCTAAAGTCCCTTTTAGACTTAAGATAATGTTTTAACTCTAACACTCATGTAAAATCAAAAAGCAAATTACATGCAATAACACAGAGTATGCATTCCCCTGGCAAGCTTAGCTGGTTTATACTGCCTCGTCACAGTCAACAATCTTGGGAAGTCAGGGCATGGAGGCAGAAATGGAAGCACAGACCATGGAGGAATTCTACTCACTGGCTTACTCTCCCTAGCTTGCTCAGACACCTTTCATACATAGCATAGACTCACTACCCCAGGGGTGACTCTACTCACAAATGGGATGGGTCTTCCCATATAAATCAGCAGCCAGAAAATACTACACAGACATATCTGCAGGCCAATGTGATAGAGGCAATCCATCAATTCAGATTCTCTCTTCTTAGGCATGTCTAGGTTTGTGTAAAGTTGACAAAAACTAAATATGCCACCTGCCCTTTCCACTTTATCTTTGCTTGAAGTCTTTGTCTCAGAGCCTAAAAAGGTCCGCTTTACTGAGGTTTAGTTGCTACTTGCCGCTGAGATTAATTGGCAATTTAATATCTGAGCCAATGAACCCCGACTGCTAAGTTTTATGATTTCTTCCTCTACCATCTCATTAGGCCTCCTCTAGTGGTGTGCATAATTAGGTCCTTAACAAATTGCTTCATCACTTGTTCCAGCTAGTGCCTCAATCTTTAAATCAAATTTATTCTCCTTAGGATATTTTTCTTTTTATATGTGTGGTATTGACATGGGAAAAACCATTACATTTTATTAGCCTTTGGGGATAAAGCTTTCGTCTTCTATACTATATTTCACAGTGTAGTACCAGTGATGACAACTAGATAAAATGAAATTTGCCATGATTATAAATGTATTGCAAATGTAATTAGGGATAGAAGATATACACTAAATTGGTGACTCATTTCCCAATACATCACATCTAAAATATTTCTCTCTGTCTCTTTTGATTCAGCTTTTCATAATGTATTCTCTCACCAGCCAAATGACAACTCATGGTCATTTTATGTTCTAGGCAATATGCTAGAGTGTATACTAGTGCACAAAGAAGATTGAGACATGCCTTCTAATGCAGGAAGTTTGTCGTAGTTAGAAAATCTGATTGGCTATTAATAAAGATGTCTATTAAGCATAATTGACTATAACGTCAGTGGTTCATTTCTTGCTATCCAAGACATTTCCCTTAAGTCAAGAAACATACAGGCATTTGCCATTGATTATGTTAGATGGAAATAATTACAATAGGCAAAAATGATTACATTTCAGAGGCTTTGGTTACATTCTCTCACAGGTGTGCCCTTCTTTTTTTTGAGTTTGAGTTAAGCCCAGATGTAGTCAAGTTGACAAATAAAAATAGCCATCCCAATTCTACTAGTTGTCAACTTGACCCACAATAATATCTCCTTATATTGTAATAGCCAGGTCATAATAATGCCTAAACATGAAATAACTGTCCCAAGTAGAATTGCAAATGCATTATATTTTTAAATATGTCATAATTATTTCTAACATGATATAACTATCCCTTGTACAACCACAAACACATTATAAATTTTGAATAGTTGGCAATGTTCCTCAAGGGACATTCTTTTAGTACATCATACTTAAATATGATAACCATTGATATTCTCTGATATCACATGATAAAGAAGTTGATGGAGGAAAACACAAATAATTCTAATAAGCATCACATGAAAAAGAAATTGAGGGAGGTAAACAAAAATAACTGTCTAAACATATTCATAACAAAATATGAGAGAAACACTCATGACAATTATAATCTTCTGTTCTACAACTGTCATGTGGCCTTAGCTAATATTTACAAATACCTCCCTCTACTACCCATTCTGTATTTCCTTCACCATCAACAATCTCCTGAGACTATCTTGGCTCTTTTCTTGCAACAGTGACCCATACCTGCATTAATGACAGGTCTGTGCCCTTTGTTATCCTTCCTGGATTAGGCTGTTGTAGTTTTCCATTGAGTTAAGTCGCATGACATGCTAGCAGCAAGAGATGCCCTAAAGGATCTCCTGCACTCTAGCCATAATCTTTCTTATCTCCACTGTGGAAAATCAATCCAAATGTTCCATCATAATCTGGACCAATCACCCCTCCTAATACTGTTATTCATTTCTTAGCCTGTTGGTTTAAGGGCATTGGAAGCCCAAAGTGGCTAGGGGGATGTTTGAACTTCCAGTTCAATGTAATGTTTGTGTGGTTTCTGGCAGGAGTTCTCACCGTTTAGATCCAAAACTTATAGGCCGGCAGAACTTAAGGTCACAGGAACAGAAAGCAAAAATATTCCTAGTGGGTCACTAGGGATTATAGTGAGTGTAACTATTATCTTTTCTACCCCTTGATTCCTGGTCACATGGATTCTGACTATGGGAGAAACCTTACCACATATTGGACTCTGATTCAAAGCATATACCACCTTCTGGAGTACCTTGATATTAACCTTCCAAGTTGCTGCCACTGTAACCATGTCTTCAAAAGGCCATTCCATCTTACTATCAGGCCAGCAACTTCAGGATAGTGGGAGAACATGTTAAGACCATTGGATTCTGTGATCAGAGGTCCAGTGTCATACTTCTCTGGCTCTCAAATGAATTCCTTTTTCAGAAGCCATACTGTGTGGAATACCAGGACAACAGGTAAGGCATTCTGTATATTCAATGGATGGTAGTTTTGGCAGAAGTATTGTATAAAGGAAAAGCAAATCCACAACTAAAATAAACATTTACTAAAGTAAGGAGAATACATTGTCCTTTCCATGGAGGAAGTGGTCCAATGTAGTCTACTAACCACCAGGTGACTGGCTGGTTACCCTGGGAAAAGGTGCCATATCTGGGGCTCAATATTGGTTTCTGCTCTGGTATATCTGGCACTCATCAGCACCTGTAGCCAGTTCATGTTCTCAAGCCCATGCATGGCCTCCAACTCTGCCACAATGACTATTTTGTTCATGAGCCCATTGGGCAATGAAAGGAATTGCTTGGGGAAAGAGACTGACTGTCCATATGATGATCATCATATCGACTTGATTATTGAACTCCTCCTCAGCTGAAGTCTCTTCTTGATGGACATTTACATAGGACATAAATATCTTCACATTCTTTGCCCATTTGGAAAGAGCTAGTCACATACATCTTCTCCATATGTCTTTCACAACAGTTTTCCAAGTCCCTGACCATCTACCTAATCCATTGGTGAAAGCTCATGAACCAGTGGACAATCACACACTTGGCCATTTGTCCTCCCAAACAAAAGGTATGATCATGTGCACTAACCAAAATTCTTTCCACTGTGCATATTTTTATTCTCTGGTGCCTTTCAGGGTTGTCCCAGAAAGCAGTTATAATGCTGTAGCTGTCCACTTCTGGATGGTGCCTACATAACATGTAGAACCATCAGTAAACCAAGCCTAGTTTTCTCTTCTTTAGTCAAATGATCATAGGGGCCACTCCATGAGGGTATTGGTGCATACTTGGCAGCAGATAGCATTGTAGTGGGAGTGGAAACCATAAGTATTTGGGCCACTTCTTCGTGTAATTTGCTTGTGCCTTTAGGATGTTCCCAGACCTGATCACATTTATACCACTTCCATTTAATAATAGATTATAGCTGTGCACATCATACTTTATGACTTAGTGGGTCAGACAACACTCAGTTCATGCTCAGCAATTCAGGTCACATGGTTATTTGGTGGTCCATTGTCATTTGTTCAGTTTCCACAGTTGCAGAATGATTCTTTTGCACACTGTGAATATGTGTTACTCTCATTGATTTAATACAGAGCCAACTGGCCAATAGCTAGGCAGGAGGAGGTTGGGTGGGAGAGTTAGACTGAAAGAACAATGGGAAGAAGAGAGGCAGCGTCACCAGCCAGATGCAGTGGAAACAGGAGATGAATATGCCTTGGTGAAAAAGGTACCACCATGTGGTAGAGCATAGATAAGAAATATGGGTTAATTTAAGTTGTAAGAGCTAGTTAGTAACAAGCCTAAGATATCAGCCAAGAATTTATAATTAATAATAGGTCTCTGTGTGGTTATTTGGGGTGCTGATAGTCCTGATAAAAATCTCTGCCTATATTCCACTAAGGCCTGAATAGCAGGTCAAGAGCTGTCTTTCAAAGGCAGAATAGTTGTTTGCAGAAGATAGTAGAGCCTTGCTTCAAAATCCCAAAGGTTTGTTATGTGAATCAGCTAGAGGAACTTGCCAGGGCTCCAAATAGCATCTCTATCTGCCAGTGACACTCCATGTACAGTTTGTTCCACTGGATCATGTGGTCCAAGTGGTAGAGCAGCCTGTACAGCAGCATGGGCCCATTGAAGAACCTTCCCCTGCTACAGGTCCCACATAAAGCTTGCAGTTTTCCAAGGCAACTTGGTATAAGGGCTAGAGTACCACACCAAAGTGAGGAATGTGCTGTCTCTAGAATCCAAATAGACCCATTAAATGTGCTCCTTTCTTGGTGGTTGCCAGGTGCAATCCATTATCCTTCACCTTAGAAGGGATATCTCTACATGCTGTACACTAATTGGACTCCTAAGAATTTAACTGATGTAGAAGGTCCTGGAAATTTAGTTGGATTTATTTCCCATCCTCTGATGTACATTTGTGTTACCAGTGAGTTGAAAGTGGCTTCTACCTCTTGCCCACTTAGTTCAATGTGGTTAATATGGTGTACCAATGTGATATTTTGTGGAAGAGAAAGAGTATCAAGATGGCTTCTAAGTAATTTATTACATAGAGCTGAAGAGTTATTGTATTCTTGATGTAAGGTGTAGAGGTGTTATATAAAGTGCTGGCCTTGCCAACTGAAAGCAAATTACTTATTTTGGTCCTTTTGGACAGGTAGTGAGAAAAAGACATTTGCTAGATCAATAGCTGCATACCATGTATTAGGAGATGTGTTAGTTTTCTCAAATAAGGACACTACATCTGGTATAGCTGATGTGATTGGAGTTACTGCCTCATTGAGGTTTTGACAGTCAAGCGTCTTTCTCCACAATCCATCTGTCTTCAATCCTTGATGGTGGCACTAATTTCTGCAACCCCTCCAGAGAGGTGATATTGTTTTTGATTTGTAACAGGAATCTTAAATAGTCTTATTAATAAAAATAATCCAGAGCCAGACATTGGGGTGAAAGCTGAGAGATCAGAGAAATAGAACAAGCCACAGCCAACCTCATCTCACCAACTCCTCAGCTGATCTTGTTTCCTCAGACTGTAAGCCTCTGAGTCCTCACCCAAATGGATCTCAGCAGAACTGCTTAAAAGCCTCTAGTTCCTGGTCCTCACACCTTATATACCTTCCTGCTTCCTGCCATCATTTCCTGTGATTAAAGGTATGTGTCCTTGCCAAGCGAAGGTGTGAGATCTCAAGTGCTGGAATTAAAGGTGTGTGTCACTGCTGCCTGGCTCTCTTTCCAGTGTGGCTTGAACTCACACAGATCCAGATGGATTTTTGCCTCCTGAGTGATAGGATTAAAGGTGTGTGTGCCACCACTGTCTGGCCTCTTTGTCTAATCTAGTTCTGTCCTCTAATTCCCAGATAAGTTTTATTTGTTAGAGTACAAAATATATATTACCACATTGATTCACTATTTTCCTTGGCAGATGTAACTCTAAAGGCTCCCATTTAGCCTTTCCAAACATGATATCCCTCAATCCACAGGTCACAGAACCAATCTGTGAATTCTGCCAACTTCTGTGTATATCTATCCAAATTCTACATTCTGGGACTGGGAAAAAAAAAAACCACAGGATGAGTTCGGGGACCCATTGGTCCCAATAGACCTACTGTGAGTTGGACTTCAGCCCAAACTCCATTAATCATCTAAATATTGGAATTCATATATATCATCTGAATTCATATATCCGAATTCATATATATATATATATATATATATATATATTCATATATATATATATATGAATCGTTGAATTATTGAAATCTGCTAGGGTTGAACCTATTTCCTCTGCAAGAGCAAAAGAGCTTTTATCCACAAAGTCATCTCTCCAGCTACATGTTTGTTTTTTATTTTAGTCTAGAAGTATTATTAAATTGTTTCCATTATCCATACTCACCATCTGAATAATCTGGTATAAAAAACCTTTCATGGTTTTATACTCATGTATAGATGCATGTGTGTATGATTTATAAATATATGGATAGGATTTTTTTAAAGCATGGCTTTTAGGTAAAATCATAATAGTTTAAACAATTTTATTTTATGTGTATGAATATTTTGTCTTTAGATATGTCTGTGAAACATTTATATGCCTAGTATTGGAAGAGGCTAAAAGAGAGTGTTGTATATCCTGGAATTGAAGTAATAGACAGTGCACTGCCATGTGGGTGATGAGAATTGAACCTGTGACATCCAGAAGAGCATCTTGTATGCTTAACTGCTGAGGAGGTGTTTCTCCAGCCCTGAAATCACAATATTTTAAACATAGAGAAATCTCCACAAACTAATCTTCATAGCTTTAAATTATTATTTTAATGACATCATATTTTTTCATTTTATATAATAAACTGTAGTATGATTGACCATCCTTTGGATACATGTCCAAGAGTGGTATAGCAGGGTCTTGAGGTAGATTGATTACCAGTTTTCTGAGAAACCATCCTATTTATTTCCAAAGTGGCTGTATAAGTTTGAACTATCACTAGCAGTGGGGGTGGGGGTGTTCCCCTTGTTCCCTATACTCTCTAGCTTAAGCTGTCAACTTTTGTTTTTGATCTTAGCCATTCTGACAAGTGTAAGATGGAATCTCAGAGTCATTTTGATTTGCATTTCTCTGATGACTAAGGATGTTGAACATTTCTTAAGGTGTTTCTTTGCCATTTGAGATTATTCTGTTGAAAATTCTCTGTTTAGGGCTGTACTTCATTTTTTATTTGGATTATTTGGATTTTTGATGTCTAGTTTCTTGAGTTCTTTATATATTTTGGATAACAACCCTCTGTCAGATGTGGGGTTGGCTACTCTTTTGTCCCATTGACGGTGTTCTTTGGCTTATAGGAGCTTTTCAGTTTCATGAAGTCCCATTTATTAATTGTCTATCTTAGTCTCTGTGTTACTAGGACACTGAAAATCCCAGCAAGATTATTGGGGAATATACAATGTGGATAGGACTCTATGGGAAAAGAACATCCTTCAGCCTCACTTGGGCTTGCTCAAAGACTGTAGGATAGGATGTTCTACAGGCTGACTCACTCAGATGTCTGGCAAGCTGATGGTGCTTGCTGGCTGAGATTTCACTAAAAATATGTCTTAAACACACACTTGGTTTTTTTTCAAGGTTTTATTTTTCTCTTTGTCGTGGTATGATGGCTGAGTTCAAAAGGTAAACATTCTTAGATTCTTAGAGAGAGAGGGAGAGAGAGAGAGAGAGAGAGAGAGAGAGAGAGAGAGAGAGAGAGAGAGAAACCTCAGCATTCTAAGAGACTCATTTACTATAAGGCCATTTCATATCCACAAAGAATAAGATACCCCTACTGGCTAGGAAGTATTTCAAGTAGTTTTCAATTACTTTGTAAAACTATTAAAATGAAGAAAAAAACCCTCACTTTTCTGATTATTCTCATTAATATTTTCTTTTTTGCTGTTGTTGGTACATATATTTCCTATCATAAATTATTGCAAATTATTGAAGTTTAAAGCAACATTTGTCTGGTAGATTCTATTAATCAAAAGCTCAGCTGTATTCTAGATGGCTTTTCTGTTCGGCATGTATAGGTTGAAATCAAAACTTTGATTGGGAGGTAGTTCCCTCTGAAGATTTGGCTCAGACACTGCTTTCAAGGCCCTTCTACTTTTCGCCAAACATCATTTACTCATTGCTGCATAGTTCATATAGTTTGCTTGTTGCCTGATGGCCAATCTTACCTAGGGTGTGCTGGGAACCTCCTAAGCTCATCCAAATAGGTCAAGTCCAATGAGGATACCATTAATATTTATTTATTTATTTATTTATTTATTTATTTATTTATTTGTTTGTTTGTTTGTTTGTTTGTTTGAGTAAAATGTGTGCCTGCATAAGTGTATGTGCATCACATGCATGCAGGAACATGTGGTAGCCAGGAGACAGTATCAGACCTCCTGGTCTGGAGTTATAGGAGGTTGGGAGCCACCTTACATATGTGCTGGAAGCTTATCCCCAGTGCTTTGTAAGAGCAGTAAGTCCTGCAAACCATTGAGCTATTTCTCTAGCCCCTCTTTCAATGGTCTAATACTTGAATCTGAACCATCTCTTCATCTTCATTTTATTTTATTGGATACAAAAGCACAGGTTACATGCACTCACAAAGAAATGGATTACACAGATGTAGACAGAAAGAAAGTGTGGGGGTCATCTAAGAATTTTAAGTATTAACGTTTACCTTAGCTTTCTATTTTTGTTATGTTTTTCATTTTATAATATAATTTAGCAAATATAAATTTTTATTTTTTTGAGAATGCCGTGCATGCATATAGTTTAGTTAATTATATTTACTCCTCAACTCCACCCCAACTTCAACAATAAATCGTAAGAAGTTGTTCCAGGCTTTGCAGTAAAATTTTTACTTAATTACTTATGTTTTCTGGAAACAGCATTGTCCACCCATGCAAAGTACCTCTTTGAATTCTTGTTTTGAAGTTGCATTTTGAACTTACCTTATTTATTAGTGGGTTTTTATAAGGCTATTTATAATCCTTAGTTTAGGTTAACCTATCCACTCTCCTCTCCCCTCTCCAATCATCTAGCTCTTCCAGTGCCTGCTGAATCCTATAATCTAAAGAATTATCCCTCTTCTTTTCTTTTTTTATAATATAAGGAATCATAAGTATTCACTCCTCTCTCAGGACTGTGCTCACATTACTTAAACACATTTTCATAGGTTCTTTTGTCATTCTCATTTGGTTCTAGGGATTGAAAATATTCCCTTTGGTTTCCTCAATGGCCCAGTGATTGCTTAAAAATGTATGTGTTTTTGCTATATGTGCATACCTGCAATCCCAGAACTTGGGTTGCAGAGCCATCCAGTATTACATAGTAAGACCTGGTCTCAAAACCGAGCACACACACACACACACACACACACACACACACACACACACACACACTTCAGTCTTTTCCCATAGACTTTCTGAAGAATGTGTAGTTGGATAAAATGTGTAGAAACTTCTTAAACTCATTTGGCTATTTCAACTTCTAAGTTTCACCTAGATTATTATATTTCTATTTACTTTTAACTTTTTTGTTTGTTTGTTTGTTTGTTTAGAGACAGGGTTTCTCTGTGTAGCTTTGGTGCCTGTCTTGGATCTCACTCTGTAGCCCGGGCTGGCCTCGAACTCACAGAGATCCGCCTGGCTCTGCCTCCCGAGTGCTGGGGTTAAAGGTGTGCGCCACCACCGCCCGGCTGACTTTTACCTTTTATTTCAGTGCTCTAGCTGTTGATGAGGGTAGGATATAAAGATTACTCACTATCATTGCACTGTAACACTATCCTTTAGATATAGTCAGGTTCGTTTTATGAAATTCAGAACCAATGTCCAGTTTATACCCAATTACAATTGTCCTGTCTCTGTGAGTTTCACACGGTAGAACATATAGACACCTATGACTAATTTTGACTTGAATATTTTAAAGCATGCTTTAAAAATTATTCTTGCTTATTTTCCCTTAGTTTTGATGACCTTGTTTGTTGCTTTGTTTTTTGAGAAGTGCTATATGAATGCAATTATCTCTCAACCTGGCCAATATGCTCACCTAGGCTTCTTTGCTTCTTGTTGATCAGAGTCTAATTTTATTCCACATACTGAATTTTATTTGTTTTATTGAGTTTTTCATTTCCTGCTTGTATGTTTTATGTTGGCTTTTTTATTAACTGGGTTCCTGCTAAATTGATTATCCAAACCCTGTATTGGCTTCTGTAATTCACTCAGCTATATTTCTATCCTCTTTAAAGTCACTGTTCATTTTAAAAATCAGACATTTGAATTCTTCCTGT
Source organism: Peromyscus nudipes (assembly GCA_902168325.1). Lineage (NCBI taxonomy): Eukaryota > Metazoa > Chordata > Mammalia > Rodentia > Cricetidae > Peromyscus > Peromyscus nudipes. The sequence goes on along the minus strand of CABHPH010155070.1, from coordinate 24,829 downwards.
AGTATTTCATTCATGTGAGTATCTGAGTTCTGATGGAACGGCTATGAACTTTTGGCAGCATCAACTTACAGTGATTTCTCAGACTCTCAATATTTTGCATATTATTGTTCAAACGTCTTTGGGATGGATGCCCCTTGTACATTTACACAATGAGATTCTTATAGTATAACCTTCTCTTGAAGTTTTAATTCTTTATGTAAGTCAGGAGGGAGAAAAATATGGCACCATCAACCTCAAAACAAACGACTCATAATTCTGGTGGAAGGTTTGTAAGTACCCACTGTATCTGCTATAGCAGAAAGAGAAGCAGCACAAACTAAAAAGCTTAAAAGTCATGTTTATAGTACCACTAGTATGATAATTAAAAATAATAAGTATTAATGATAATTAATAATATAATAAGTAAGGAAAAGAAAAAGAAAGAAGCAGTAAAAGGAATAAAGGAAAGACTGATGCACAGGTATAACATGAAGTTTTGAGGGGAAATGAAGTAATATAAATCCAATGACTAAAGAAAGGAAAAAAGTCTCATTTACGATGAGATGTAGTCATGACTATTCCAGGGACCTGGCTCTATTGTTTACTAGGTGCTTAAGTTACCTTTCTATTGCTTTGATAAACACCATGATCAATAGTAATTTGGGGGAAAAAGTATTTATTTCATCTTCCAATTCCAGGTAGTCTATCAAGAGAAGAGGGAGGTCAAGGCAAGAATCCAAAACAGGGAATTGGAGGCAAGGACTGAGTCATAAGACACAATGGTTTGCTCCTTACTGCTTGCTCTCAGCTTGCTTTCCTATACAACTCAAGACCGGCAGTCCAGGGTGGCATGAGCTGTAGAGAGCTGGCCTACTACACTGATCACTAACAAGACAACACCTCACAGACTTGCCTACAAGTCAATATTATGAAGGTTTTTTTTTTTCTCAACTAAGATGGTTCTTCCCAGTCATGTCTAGGTTTGTGTCAAGTTGACAAATCTCAACCAGGATACCAGATATGGTATCCCTTCTCAGTGTGAGTAAAGCAGGTAACATCAAGCTATGCCAGAGTGAAGATGGACCCTATTCCTTTCATGAATACTCTCATGAGCTATATATACCCCTGAACTTTGTATATGCTTTCGGGGGGATTCATCAACATGCAATACAGTTTCACTCACTGAACGCAAGGGTTATTCTGTTGGGTGTCCACTTATACCCACTATGGAATGTGACTACATGTGTAGGGGTATGAAATCATCAAGGAGTGGCAGCAGAGCCTAATGTCATCAAGCCTTTCAGTGTAGAAGTGTCCAAACCGAAGACATCTAACTGTATAACTATCTATAGTAACTGTTTATCTTACTCAGATTTGTATAAAACTTATCTAGCTTTTCCTTGCAGATGTTAGAGAGTTGGTTTTCTTCAGAAGTGCCTTTGACTTATCACTGGAATGCAGAGTGTACTTCCCACCATGTAGATTTATGTTTAAGAACTACTACCTAAATCACATTCAATTTGTGGATAAATATTGGCTTTGGAGTGAGGAAAGGGATGAAATGAGTGAAGATGAGAAGGCATTGGAACATAAAGACACAATAAAGTCAGACTGTGAGGCTTCTTGTAATAGCTCCTGGTTATAAAACCTGCGACTAAGCTGAGAAGGTGACCTCCTTCATACACACAAGTTTACTGCATAGATGGCAGATCTCTTGTCTTTGATGCATGATGGCAAATCTCCATTTGTGGACCTATGTAGCTAGAGTTTTCCTGCCTGGCCCACAGTCAGGACAAATCTCTCACCCGCCGATGCCACAGCCGCTCAGACCCAACCAAGTAAACACACAGAGACTTATATTGCTTACAAACTGTATGGCCATGGCAGGCTTCTTGTTATCTAGTTCTTATATCTTAAACTAACCCATGTCTATTAGTCTATACTTTGCCACATGGCTCGTGGCTTACTGGTACCTCACATCTCCCTTTTCATGGCGGTGGCTGGCATCGTCTCTCTGCCTCAGCCTTCCACTTCCCAGAATTCTCCTCTCTCCTTGTCTCACCTATACTTCCTGCCTGGCTACTGGCCAATCAGTGTTTTATTTATTAACCAATCAGAGCAACACATTTAACATACAGAACATCCCACAGCAGATCTATGTTGATTTTTTAATTTTAACTTATTATAGTTATTTATTATTATCATTGTTATTGGTGTGTATATGATGTTTGTGCAGGCATGTTTGCATATGTGTTCATGGCACAGAGTATACATAGTGGTCAGAGGACAAATTTTAAGACTCCAACCTCCTTTTCCACCTTGCTGAGGCAGGGTTTTGCTTACTAGTTCTCCAACAATACTTATAGCAGCTGTAGGGAGTTTGAATGGTAAGCTGGCCAAAGGGATATAGGGCATGGCCCTCACCTCTACTACATCTGTGATACATAGTTGAGAAGCTCAGATGTCAGTAAATTGTGCATTCTGATTCAGAACTGTTTGAGACAAGTTCATTAAGCCATTTGAACACTTGATTAGTACCTCAATAACTTTAGAATATATCATGATTATTTCTGAATCTATTAGATTTTAGACATCTGTCTGTTATGAATTGATATAAAGCTACAGGCCAAGTGTAAGGCCAGATGCTTCTTTTCTGAATTTCATGAGAAGCTGGAATTTTTCAAAGAAGAAGAAAGAAGGAAAAAGGATAAAGGAAAGAAGAAGGAAGGGAGGAAAACCTTTCAAGGCAAAAAATGAGACTTATTTTTTCTTCTTGTTATGTTCAGTTTATGGTTTTGGAAAGAATTATAATCTTTGCAATTTTAGTCTAAATAAATAATAGGGTCCCACTTAAAAATGAGGCATTCCCTTAAAACAAGAGCTAATGGTGCTTTCTTCCAGCTATGTTCACTCAGCAATGACTATCTAAAGACACTGAGTGTTAGAAAACATATCTTCCATTAAATTCTCTTTGAAGAGGAAATGCTAACCAGATCAGTTAGAAATTTGGTTTTGATCAAGGATCTCCCCTAGCAAATGTAACAGTAAAGTGATGAGTGTTACACATGGTGAAGATTAGTAAGAGATACTTTGAATGCATAGCACTTTCTTCCCAGCTAGTTATCAGTCAACAGCCTATTTTTAAGTTATGGCTGATTATACTCTGCATGAACAGTATTCCATTTATGGGAAAGTGAGAAAAACTTCTCATGGCCAAATTTCCATGGCATCAGTGAAAGGGGAATCTAAGAATAACATAGTGCTGTAAGAATGCATTCTATATGCAGATAAAATAAATTTTCCTCTATTTTTTTGTTGTTGTTGACAGTGTCATGCATTTTACTGATATCTTTGGGGAAATATTTTTATTTCTTGGAAAAGCATTTCACAAGTAATAACAGTTGCTTTTACTCAGGAAACCACTTTAAAGTTCAGAAAAGTTGAGGGTATGCTGACTTAAAGAGTATTAATGGTATGATAAAAGTGCTGGGACCTCTGAGTGAGTTTGGTATTCTTATAAACACGATCAATCCCTAACTGAAAGAGAATTCCATCAGGTATTAATCCCTGGAACCCATCTTGTATAGGGCGTTTATGCTGTCACAACGATTCCATGGAAAAATTTGACAACTACTATTACGAAAATTCTACAGCCACCTCTGAAGTGTCCCAATTGCTTTATAAATAGTAGCTTCAAAAATATTGGAGATTCAGGTTTGCTATAAGTTTATGAATCAGTAGATTCTGGGGAAAGAACCAGGTATGAATTTATATAGGTATAATTTACTACAAAGTGGTTTTAATTATGGTGGGGATTGGAAAGCTGACATATGATACGGTGAAGTTGAAGAAAGCTCCAAAGAGCATAAGAAAACTACTACTACTGAACTGAGACAATATACCCATGAAGACCTCTGATCTTCCAACCTCCTGAGCCGAGAGCTACATACATTTGGTTGGAGAGAGAAGGGCTGACTCTCGCTGAAAAACAGGAAGTCCACTGTGATTAAGGTGTGCAAGAAAGCTGTCCCAGAGAAAAGTCCTTTCCAGAAATGTTGACCTGTGAAGCAGTCTTGTGGCTAGAGCTAGGGGCTGTTGGCATGCTGCTAGTTGGCCAAGTACAAGAAGGGGTGGCAAAAGCAGTTGTGTGTGCCACAAGAACTGCACACTACTGCTGAGAAGGTCTCTGTACCATAGTTTCTAGGTGCAGAGGTAGTCACATGAATACAAGGAAACCCAGAGCAAGAAGAGCCTATGTTTTCTCTTGTAAAGCCTCTCTAGTGTCAATTGTTGAAAAGGATTACCAGCAACTATCACTTCTTCAAAGTTCAGACCTAGTTTTTCATAGCAAGTAACAATAAATTAACAAAAGTGTTTCATAGTAAGGGGTATTAAATTAATAACAGTCATATATATATATATAATCTTAAAGAAAATAAACACAGCTGCTTTAATTTGTTTTTTTCTCTGCTGTTTTCTATCATGGTGCTTCATAGATCTTAAGATTTAATCTAAACTATTGGCAATTGGGAGACCAGCTGTTGCTCTAGGTGTCCGTTTTAAAATTGCTTTTGTTATATCCCAGAGGATTTTGTATATTTTCCTTTCATTTTCATTTGCTTCTAAGAACTTTTTATTTCCTCCTTGATTTCTTTAATGACCTTATATCATTCAATAGTGTACTGTTATAATCTTCGTGGGTATTTATAGTTTCTTTTGTTATTGTTTTTGAGCTTTATTCAATTGTGGTCAGATAGGGAGTTATTCTAATTTTCCAGTAGTTATTGAGATTTGCTTCATGCCCCAATATGTGGTCTGTTTTAGAAGAACTTCTATAGGCTGGTGGGAAAAATGCCTGTTTTGTAGTGTTCTGGGTAGAATATTTTATGGATATTTTATTGGGTCCATTTGATTAAAGGGTATCACTTAATTACAACAGTTCTATATTTATTTTCTCTTTGGATGCCCTGCCCATTGGTGAAAATTTGATATTTGAATTCCTCTCCTAATATTCTGTTGTAATTAACCCATGGTTTTATATCAACTAATATTTGTTTTATGAAATTGTTAGCACTCAAATTTTGTGCATATGTTTAGAACTGAAATGTCCTGATGGTGGATTGTTCATTGTTCAGAATGATGTTTTATTCTTATTCTTTTATAATTAGTTATGATTTCACATTTATTTTGTTAGATCCTAGCATGACAATGTATGACTGCATCTGGGTCCCATCTGCCAGGAATCCTCTTCTCTATGCTTCCACTCTAAGGTAGTGTGTATCCTTAAAGGGAAAGGGTGTTTCTGGTAGCAAGGTAAGAGCTGGTTGTTTTCTACTACAATTGACTAACCTGTGTCTTTTGATTACAGAATTATTGCCATCTATGTTTAAAGTTATTATTGTAGTATGTGTCTTGTTGATTTTGTGATGTTTTCTTAACCCTACTTTGTATGTTTTCTTAATCCTACCTATGCTTATCATCTTCTGTGTGAAATACTACATTCAGTATTCTCTGTGGGGCTGGCTTGATGATTATAAGGCTTCTTTGCATTTCTTCTTCTTTTTTTTAACCATGGAGGGAATTTCTGCATCTTTTAATTATGACAGATAGCTTTGCTATGTATCCTAGTCTGAGTTGGCAGCTGTGGTCTTTTAAAACTTGAAGTACATTGCTCCATACCCTTATAGCTTGAAACGTCTCTGCTAAGAAATTACCTGCTATTCTGGTGGATTTTTTCTTATCATTTAACATGGGACTCCTCTCTTGCAGTTTCTCAAATGTGCCTTCCATGTATTTAATCTTAATTATAACATGCTGTTGGTAGTTTCCCTTTTGTTCCTAAATTTGTTATTCTATACACCTCCTGTGTCTGGATAGACATGTCTTTCCTTAGATTTATGAATAACATTTCTTCTGTGATTTTATCTGTTATTTCCTATATTTTAGGCCTGAACTTTTCCTCCTTCTGTACATATACTTATAGATGTGGACTGCTGGTTGCATTCCATAAATCTTGCATATTTTATTTATACACCTAAAACTTTTTAAAAATGATTTTCCTTGGTTCAATTATCCAACTTTTCTACATTGTTTTCAAGCCCTGGCATTCTGTTTTTCACATGAAACATGCTGTCTTGCTGTTCCTGAGGCATTTCCCTGAGCTTCTTATGAAATTTAATGGATTATTCATTTCCAACTTCATTTTAATTTGGACTTTTTTCAATATTTCTTTTTATTGAATTCTCTTTTCATATCCTGACTTGTCATCCTTATTTTATGTGTGTGTGTGTGGTTTCTTTCTTTCTTTTTGTTCCTCTTTTTTACCTCAATTAGGAGTTTATTTCTGTCCTTTATTTCTTTCAGGTATTTATTTATGTTTATGTTCTTTCAATTTTTGACATGTTTATGATTGTTTCTAAGAATTGTGTGTCTTCAGTTTCTTCTAACTTTTAGGCTAGCAACTATTTATTACTATGTGACTGCTGTTTTCAGAGGGTACAAATTTTATTTGATTTTTGTATTGCTTGTGTTTCACAATGGGACCTGGGTATCTAGTATTAGGTCATTGGCTGTGTCTCTCAATATGAATTTCTGACCTACCTGTGTTTAGTGGGGGGGTAGTTTTATATTTCACTGTGACCCTGATTTGTCTGGCTTTGGGCCGTCCAGGGGAGGCTTTAATCTCAGTCATGCAGATTCTCTGTGTTTACTCATGATTGGAGTATCTGAGCGGATTCTTTCAGCTATGGATACACAACCTCTAGCTTCACCAGAGCATGCTTTGTATGGAATGACAGGTAGGAGACGTGATTGTTGTGCTAATGCCAGTGTGAACCTTTCGTCTTAGGGACTTGACTGATGCTCTGTAGCTGATCTTGACATGGCCAATGTTTGGGTGTTGAAGATCTATATTGTGGTGGTATTTTGTTTGTGCTCTAACAAATAAAGCTTGCCTGGAGATCAGAGGGCAGAGTTAGCCATTAGTTAACCATAGAGGCCAGGTTGTGGTGGCTCACACCCTTTAATTCCAGCCCTTGGGAGGAGAAAGCAGGAAGATCAGGAGTTCAAAGCCACCCTGGGCTACATGAGATTGAACCAGTCTAAAAGAGAAACAAAGTCTGGTGGTGGTGGTGGTGGTGGGGGGTGGTGGTGGTGGTGGTGGTGGTGGTGGCACACACTTTTAATCCCAGTACTTAGGAGGCAGAGACAGGAATATAAGGTAGGTGGAGACAGGATCTTGGGCCCCATTTGGTCAGAAGATCCTGAGAGGTAAGAAGACTGCTGGCTGCTCCTTTGCTTCTCTTATCTCCAGGCAAGCTTTATTTGTCAGAACACACACACACACACACACACACACACACACACACACACACACACACACA